>NMUC01000098.1:0-72071 GCA_002319055.1 Knufia petricola | reverse complement strand
CCCCCCCCCACCGACAAGACAGAGACGCGCTCTGATTCGAGTGTCATAGATATCCAAGCGAAATCTAACAAAGAACTCAAAATGAACTCAGAGGTGCCACGCACACATGTTGACTACTGCATGAACCATCATGCAACACATGTGGTAACTGCGTCCTGTCAGTTCGCCCTACAGCGTTATGGTAGAACACCGAAGAAAAACGTGTGGCGATCAATGCTGGGTGAAGATATCTACACCCAAGCTTGTCGATCGACCAAATACCCACCCGGCGATTTCTTCGATGCCATGACCTGTATCACGATCTTGTACGAGAGCTTCAGAGGCTGGCCTGAATGGGTAGTCGAGCGAGACTCTCGCCGGATCAAGGTCGCTGAATGGTTGCAGAAACGTCAAACCGACCCTGGTTTGGCCGATTTCTTCATGGTAATGTGCTGCATGGCAAATTACACTTCAGGGACCTTGATCGACGAGATCGAGAACTTGACCAAAGGTTTTGTGCAAGCCTTCAGTCATCTTTACAAGAAGGTGGATGCGATGGACGATTTCGATCCGAACCACCTCTCCAAAGATGACAAACTGAGGGCTATTATTGCGCAAAAGCAAGGTCGAGTAGCACAAGTGCCTGCGTATGATCCTGCACTGTTTGCGAAGTTCGCAAACACTATTGAAGCAGCCATCAACCAGTGCGACAATGACATCTACATGATAAGAACGAAGACCATCCATTTCTGCACACAAGAGCGCAACTTGCTTGCGACAGAAGATGCGGAACACTTGGACGAGTTTTTTCTTGTAGATGATTGCATTGTCTCCTACGCAGTTGGACAGTCTCAATCGCCAATGCTATCAATCATCTTGCCAGATCTTAACGAGGTCTTCGACATGTTGATGGCATACACAAGTGCAATTGAGACTGTCAACGAGCCTATGACAGACGCAGATGCTTGATGTCTAGGCAGCGATGGAGCTCTGTGCTTGTGGAGCGTTTGATGCCATCCACGTTTTCGTCTCGGACGTACATAGCTGAGGCATACTGAATGAGATCGAATTGCACCACTGATAATTGACCTTACTTCTCCCGTGTCCACATCTCGAGTGTCGTATATCTGATTGTCTAGTGCTGGTGAGGACCGCTTTACGTGGATATCTATGTAGCGGACCCCGAGTCACTCTCTAGTGACACGTGCGTATAGTCATTGAGCGTGATGATGCAACGACATTTGCCTACACTCACCGTCGTGATAGGCTAGTGGTGGCACTAAGGTCGAAGCCCCCGGTTATCTGTACCAATGTCTTGTCTTGGGATAATCACGAGAGGAATGATTGCCATTAAAGCTAGGTAGATAAGCTTTCTAAGATACCATATCCGTCAACAGAAGTGGCGAGGACAGAGATGTTGGCAGAAGACGAAGTAGTACAATGTTGTTTTGCCTGCTCGGAAAGACAAAAGCCTAGCTTGATCGCAGCCAACCATTGAGGACTTCAAACTCCACCAACGCCGATCTTATGTGTCAGCATGGTCGTTGAAACCCAAACTTTGGCCCGAAACAGACTCTGCCCTCTGGGTGGGCTGACTGACTCGAGATAGCGGGCGTTGATTGTGCTAGGTCGATTGTCTCAGCACTCGTCCAAGTCGCTTGCTCGGCTGTAGATTGCAAGGCAACTCTTGCACTTGGCAACCAGTCGGTAGCAGATCGAACATCTACTACTGGTTGCCTCTCGATGTCAATCCTTGGACGTGACCCGTTCCTGAAGTCGCAGGAGGGCTCGCATTGTCAGCCTTACTCCTGCTTGCTGACGTCGAGAAATCTCGGTCCGAACCTCAAGAGCAGGGGGCCTTTTGTGTACGAATTCTGTCCCTCCTATATGAATATTTCCTTGCAGTCTCGTGATCTTGTTGTTCACATCCAGAAATCGTAGACCTTCACCGCCGGAGACAGCTGCGTGCAACATCGCCTGTCCACCTGAGACAACTCAACCCATCGTCAGCTTCACGACGCCATCTTGGTCTGCTAATGGTCAAGTAGCCTTTCCTTTTCAAGTCTCGTGGCTTATGGGTCCATCATCAGGACGACCAGTCTCGCTAGTACTTGAGGCCTTGGCAACATGGCATCTCCACTGGGGCTGAATCAGATAGCTTGGCATCATGTGCCCTTCTGCTGTTGACTGTCCAACCATGCGCTGGACGATCGACCCTGATAAGATGCGAGACAAGGTTGCCAAGACTTTAGGCGAGGCCAAGACGTTGTAGCTGAATCGAGGCGACTTGGCCAGGTCCAACCCAATGGTCCAAAAGAGAAGTATACTAGTACTTATTGAATGAGTGTTTCACACGACCCGCAAGGAGGTATCATGCGCTCGCTACTAGAAGGGAAAACCTATTGGATGAAAACTACGTGGTCTCAACAGGGCTGGAATGTGAACCACTGTACAACAGGGATGATTGACACGATCTATGATACCACAGCTTTATGGTATCTGTAAAAAAGACAACAGCGAAGTGTCTTACCTTTGTCGCCCGATGCGGCTATGCCAATAAGTGCAACCCTGCCGTGTGATGCGAAACCACAGGTGTTCGCCAGGAGCCCAATCACTTCTTTGGGTACGCCAGGTGTGGCCCTTCACACCGGCCTAATGGGAGGTTCGACAGGACGTGGCGCGGTTTAAGCGAGTGATAGTAAATTAGTGCTTCAGGTCACATCTGGGCTGTCAGCAGTAGCTACGTATATGGTGCAAATACGCCGTGATTCGGTCTCCTACTTCTTTCTGTTGATCAAAGCATCAGCATCCTTACGCGTGTTCTATACACAGACAGTCGACGTGCCAGAACTACCCGATTGCTCACACTTTCCCTGTCGGTGATCTACTCACGCAATGCTCTTCATGACAGCACCACAGCCGTTTTGGCTGCTTCTCGTGTCCACAGCATGGACGTCGGTCGCTGTCGCCTCTTCACCGACCCGAACTTCAAGCCTTACCACAGATCTCGCACATATCAAACGCCAGGGCAGTCCAACTACCTATTTTTCCATCCTTACTACAGAGCCTCCAAACGATAGTTACTCTATTGGGATGGGCCAGAACGGCACGGGCGGTAACTACTGTACGTACTACCTTTTCCCTCGATGCTTATCTCAGAAAGCTGCAATCCGCAAGCAGGAACTGAATCTTCTCAGACTGGGCGGCCTGTAGAGATTCGCCCTTTACCACGTATCAGGGCTATGCAGGCTGTGGTGAGGACGATCTGTATACGCGATGCTCCGGCCAAACCATGTGGGGTATCGACGGTGGCGGGATCTCATGGTACGTACGCTCTTCTCCGGGGCGCTCTGAGAGCCGAAACAGAATGCTGATAGCCTCTGCAAATAGTCCCGTCAGCTGCGGAACTCATTCAATCTTCACCGATACCGACGATCCATCACCGACCCCTATGATCGCGTGTGCTGGCGCAACATTAGACGGATTAAAATTGGTTCGTGGGGACTTGAGAACCACATCTTCTGCAGGTCCTACCCCCGGAAGCGGCACCGAGTCCACAAATTCGAGTCCTGTGCAGACCAACAGCGAGACTAGTCAAAGTGGTGAGAGCGAAGACCCGTCCACTACTAGTACCAGCATCAATGATAGTTTGAGCACTAGCACAGCTGCAGGTATCGGGCTTAGAGCCATTGCTCTAGTTATAGCCGCGCTGCTTCTTATGTTCTTGTGATCCTGAGGTTGTTTTCGTTGGCGGCGGCTCTATTGGTAGGATTTACGGAGGAAAGAAATTTGGTCAGAGGTACAGCCGTCACTGTGTCGCCGGTAGTGTCGCTAAGGTCGTCGAAGTTGACGAGGTCGCTGCGGTAGCCGAGCTCCTGACAGAATACAACATCAAACCTCAAAAATTGATCTATACCAGTAGAAGAGACTCAAAAGTCTCTGTTGCCCTACGCGAAACAAGTACATTGCAACGATACGAGGCAAAAATTTGGGTTATTGCATGATTCGAAGGTGACAACATGCCGGATGTCATGGCAAGCTTGACTACTAGTACATAGAATACCGGCTCGGGTGTGGTATCCGCCGAAAAGGTGGACACCTTAGCACCAGACCCATCCTCATCACTCGTTAATTGTCGGAGTGTGTGCGTCAACGCCAATGAGTCCTTGAATACTCTGTGTAGCGATACTGTGAAGCGCTTCTTTGGTCAAGAATGCCTGGTGGCCACTGTGGCCGTTGTCAGATAACCTTTCTCGCCTCAATAGTACGACGGGACTGTGGCCGCCATATGTACTTACGTGATGACAACGTTGTGAAAGCTCATCAGTCGGGACAACTCATCGTCTTGGATGATCTTCGAGCTTGAGTCGTGGAAGAAATATTCTGCCTCACCCTCGTATACTGTAGCACACATCAGCACCGCAGTCCAGGCTGTTACTGCCACAGGACGTATGATGGTGACTGACCGTCAAGCCCTACCGCCCCAATATGACCGGTCTTCAGATGGCTAGGACAGTATCAGTAGTTGCATCACACCATGAGACTGCAGGACAAACCATACTGGATAAGTGCTTTCGTGTTGATCAATGCTCCTCTTGCCACGTTTATGAGTACCGCACCTTTCCTCAGCTTCGGCAGCGTCTCGTGGTTCAAAATATGGTGCGTTGACTTTGTCAAAGGACAATGCAGGCTCACAATGTCTGATTCGTCAAGCAGCTCATCGAGTGTCGCAACATACTTGAAACCATACTCTTCTGCGGCCTGTTCATTCGGGAACGGATCATAAGCGATGACCTTGCTCGAAAAGCCTCGAGATAAAATCTTCGCCGTAGTGAGACCGATCCTTCCAGTGCCAATGATACCGATCGTCTTGCCTTGCAGATTGAAACCGACGAGTCCTGTACTTCAGTCAAACGGCGTGAACGATAGCACCTGCACCAGAGCAAAGACCTACCAGCTAGCATGAAGTTGCCTTCTCTGGCTCGATTGTATGCTTTGTGGTACTTTCTGATGGTCAAGAGTATCATACCGACAGCGAATTCAGCGACAGCTTCTGGCGAGTATGACGGAACGTGAATAATTCTGATTCCCAGAGACTTGGCTCGATCGAGGTCAGCATTGTCCGTGCCTGCGCACTGCTATTGTCAGTCGTTGTCATACGGGCAGGAGGTAGCCGTCATACCCGGAAAGATATGTGCTTGATGCCGATGCGATGGAGTTCTTCGAGAGTCTGTCAGTGTTCTGGGGTCAGCATGCAGCTCGTGAAAGCTGAAGGACGATTCGAGTTCCTACGTCGGCACCAGCATCATCATTCACGAACAGACAGACTGCTTCATGGTCTTGTGCCAATAGAGCTGTCTCGACTGTGAGTCTCGGGTCGAAGAAAGAGAACTGAAGTGGGCTTCCTAAGGAGAAGTTCGCTTGCTCGAATGACTCTCGATCGTACTGCCGCAGATTGAAGTCAGAACCATTCTGCTGAAGGCCAAGAAAGGAGAACCTGTTTGGTGCTGTAGAATGCGATCTTCATTATGGCGTAGAACTGGGTGTAGATGCTCGAGGAATTCAGTTGGATTATTCGAGATGTCGTCCAATTGCACTTCAATTCATCGAGCCGTACAGGCACTACTGAGGCTTGATGACTATTTTATTGCTAGTCATCATGGCATCTGGGCAATCGCCGACACTCAGGACACCAAGGTGTAGTAGGTTCGGCACACTGTTGCTAGCTCGACAGGTTGAGAAGCCCGGCCTCACTGTAGATAGCTTGGCAACAAATCTCGGCAAGACCAAGCCTCCTTTTTCCTTGGCACGAACTTCCGAAGCGAAACAGTCATTTCATGTTCGTTTCGATTGTACTGTGTGCAACGTCTCAGGTGACTTTGATCTCTTTTCCTAAGCTTCTGTCGCTTCCACGATAGCATGCTCGTAGGCCGAGCCACATATCTGGGCATAGTTGATCGGCATCTCACGGTGTCAAAAATACTCAACATCAGACTTGCATCACGTGGCAGTAATTTCTGTCTTACTGCCTCTGATTAATCGTTCGATACGTACGGCGGCTCCGTGGGTATTCTTTCATCGAGAATCGAGGAAGTCAGGCTGATCAGGGTTCTACGCAGACACTCAGGGCAGCATGCGCCCCTAGACAGCCGGAAGTGCGGATCCTGCGGTAGAACGGCCATCGTCGTCAATACATGCAGAAACCATCTCATTACCAGAGAGTGTTCGACACTATGCGGAGATGCACGTGCGGGCAAGGCCCCGAGCATACGATTATCTGTATCAGACCACTCGATAGCGCTACAGCAGACAAATCAGGCCACTGTGCTTTGGACGGGATCGAATGTCACACAGTAAATGCATATTATCTCGTACTCGCTTAGGCGACTCAGGCGACCTGCAGAACTCTGCAGTATGATGACATTCTTGGACTGAAGACTATGAACATTATTTTGTCAATTGAAAACGGGCACGACTTGGAACTGAAGGAGTTCCATCTTCGTTCCCAGAAAAACCTTCAAAGAGATACATCAGGTGCCGACGGAATTGAGTACAATAGATGCATAACATCCCGACAAGCACGATGTCTGTTTATTTTCAGGGTCATCAAGAACCATACTTATCTTTAGGCTGTCTCAACGCAAAACAAACTGTTCCTGGTCAAGACCATCCTCTGCCATCAAGGCGGCAGCTTCTCCTTGCATCATTCCGTGAACGTAGCATGGCCCAACAACTTCATATTCAGTCGCAGCTGGTCGCAGAACAATCGGAACTCGGCTGCCGGCCAAAACACATACAACATCACCCTCGTGCGATGATTGCGGGCCAAGACCGATGTATCTACTGGAGATCGTAAAGAATCGTCGGTTGATGCAGGCGTAGCGGATCGCCCAAACGCAGCGTGCAAATATGGCTTCATCGAGAACTTCTGCAAAAGCACAGCTTCCAGTGGTAGCGGTGTCGGAATGTTTTGCTTGACAAGCGGCATCGAGCGCAGTGACGAACCCGTCGAAAATACTTGCCACAGGCTTACCTTCTGCTTTCTGGACCGGACTGGGGTCGAATGTACTTCCACCTACTAGGGTCAAAGCAAGATCACGCGTCGCGTATGAGCGCAGCGAGCCTGATAAATGATCTTCTTGAACACACTTTTGCGCAAGGGTGCGATGCAAAAGTTGCTGGACCCAGGGTGTCGACTACGGTTCCTTGCCCAACACAGGACCGACTGAGTCGAGCACGCCGAGCTTGAGCCCGTTCACAACCAAGAGGTCCTCGTTGCTATGGCCCAGGACAGCTTCAACAGAGTGGCTGCCTTCTAAATTACGGTTTGCTCGGAATGCTGATCGTAGTGGGTTTGCATCTTTCTCCTGGTCTAATTGTCGAAACAGTGAGGGGACCCACGATGGTACGGTTTCTTCGAGCATGTTGCTGGGTGCAACAACCACTTCATGCTCTACATATCGCAGTACCCAGAGGTCGCCACTTTCATAGATAGCAACTCTGGTTGTATCTCTGAGAACATCACGAAGAGGTTTCTGGTACTGTGGAGTCAGTGCGGGCGGCAACGGCTGTCCTGAGGCTGTCCATCGAGTGAGACCCAGCAAAGCGTAGACTTTATCTCGAACTTCCGAAACACCAAATGGGTGGAAGTATCGGAGCAAGTCTGCCAGAAATGGGGTTTGGCCATGACTAATGGAGAACCAGCCTTGCTCGTGGTCAACATGAGCCGACATGTACGATGCATTGAGCATACCGTCCTCTTTGTCCAGGTTGAACGGCAGTTGATGCTGCTTGTGTTGAATCCAGACTGCAGTGCGCATGAGGTTGATCAGCGGTATCTCGTGCTCACCGCAATATGCGACACCACATGGGCCTAGAGCGGCTTCCTGAACAACCCACAATCTGCCGAACCACGTCCTTCGAAAGAACATCTTCAGAGCTGTGAAGTCGCAGCCTTCAGGAAGTGCGGACGTCGAATACTGGAAGATGTTGGCTTGTCCGTATAGTACTTGTCGAAGCCTCTTGCCCTGATCAGTTTCAGCGCACATTTGGTCGTGTATCAAATTAACAGTGTCGATAGCTGCGGCAGTTGACTCATCGATCTTACCGAGCCATATAACTGTCCTTGTGGTCTTTTTGTAGATCTCATGCATGAGCGCAACTTGTTGGTTGCGCTCCTCAGTGTTTTCCTGATCAATACATATTGCGTCTAGCCACAGAGTCCTCGGACGATCCAGATGGCGCAAATGTCGAAGCGCCTCTTCTGCAGCAGCTGGCACGACGGTGCGTTCACCGTTGATCAGGATAATTCCCTCGCCTTTGACATGGCTCCACGCGTAAGAGACAGCTTCGTAAGTGGGATGGCCTTCGTCGGAAAGTGGGCAGATTTCGATTTCGCAGGCGACAATTATATCGTAGGAACCTGGTGAGACCACAAGAAGGCGGATATCCTTTCGGCGTTTATCTAAGCTGTATTGTGCGGCGTGGCGTCGTCGATTGACAAATTGAGACTTCGAGACCTGTGACATCTTGGTTCGGCGTCGAACGTTCTCAAAGAGATGTACTGACATCTATTACTATACATTACTACCCACAGGCCTTTTCCACCCGTACCACGTGTCGCTACAGAGCAGGGCGCCATTGCTCGTTTTGCAGGGCGACCAATATTGAAGCAGGACCAGGATGCTGAGTGTTTTGCGCTGCACCATTAGTCGGGCCCCATGTAATACACATATGCAAGCCTTGAGGCGCATCTGTCAAATGAATGGCATGGTATCGGTTCGGTTGCATACGGGCTGCAAGCCACAATCAACGTGTCTCGCCGTGGTCGGTGTCGTTTCGCATACAGCTTGCTGAAGCCAGCTATTGGATGATGGTGTAAATCACCAAGTTCTGAGGCTATTGTCTGGGAAGAACCTCGTCACTCTTGATGTACCGATTCGGAATTAGATGTGTCGCTGGCGCGACCGTGATAGTATCTGAGAATGTGGCATGTCGATCTTCTGGACGATCTAGGCGGTTGGCCATCATATCGCGAATGACTCCCGAAAGTTATAGGCAAGCAACGCGTCTCCACGACAAAGTGTCCGGGGTATAAGCAGACTTGATCAGGTATACAGACCTACTATAGCCGGCCACTCGTACGAGTCGTGTGTCGCAAGGAATCAAGGGAAGAAGCAGGTGTGGTAGCTATCTCTTTTCAGAGGATATCATGTAGATCGCATCTTCCATGTGCGTCTGATGGATTGAAGGCATCATGTGGCTGATGTTCCTGACAGCGCTGATGGATGTGGTCAGGACGACCGATGGTCGATATTTGAACGCAGTGACTGAAGCTCTCTAAGCATACAATAGGCAAGCGCCGACCGACCAGTGTGCCTACAGAATTCTTCGGCGTCGAATAAATTAGCGGCGCTGAACACCGTTGCACTTCTCACAGACAGCTTTACCAACTCCAAAATGCCCCTTAAGCCTTGGAGGCGTTTGTTATCGGATCCTACCTAAACGTTGTTGTATGAAGTCGACATCTTATGATGTGCCTTGCTTACGTGAGGACGCGTGCATAGCAAGCTGTTCTCATTCTAGCTGTCGCCAACACTCCTTGTGAATGAGCGGGATGCGGGCGAAAACATCGTGCGACTCGCCCATATCGTATGGAAGCTAATTTAGTGATGATCTATCAATTCAATGCCAACAGGACCTACACTGGCGCTGCCAAACGCAGATCACACGAGTCACAGATGCTTTCTAATATGAACGAGCCATCGGGAAACGGTAGCTCCGAGCACAAACTTCAGCAGCCAGACGGTGTCCTTTGTTTCGAACCGTCATGATCCAATGCCAATCCGAACCTCCGCTAGCTCAATTTCACATAAGACGAGAATAGCGGGTCAAGAATCACCATGAGCCACAGGGGGTGTTCAAGGACTTTCTACGTCCCATCGGATTGCCTAATTTGTGCCTCACAAAGATCTCTCTTGGCCTACTCTGATCCCAGTTTGAGCAAAAGACCCGAGCTGACGCAACAGCGCCGCCACGATGATCCACTAGCAACCACACGCTGAGCAGTCGAACTACAAAATGCGAAAGCCCCTTTGTACATAGTCGAGGAGTTACACATGATCTCTGGGGAGGCTGGCAGCTTCAGGCTTGATGGAGGTATCCTGCGGCGGGTGGTCGCCCACTCAAGACGGTAGAATGGGTTGACACTATCACTGTTCCGCTGCACGACCACGAGTCAGAATCAGAGTTACTGGCGTTTTGGACCGGAACGTGGGATCAACCACATCATATCGTCGAGCGCATTGCGAACAGCCTACGGCAAAGTACGTGCATGGGAGCATGGTGTGAAGAGCGTTAAGCTTCCTGCATTATCACCGGCCAGGACAAGTCTGGGTAGCAACAACGCCGTCGAATTCGAGTAAGAAGGGTTGCTACGTCGCTAGAGGACTACAGGGCGTAGATTGTGCTGTGACGGATGGATGGCAGAATAGGAAGCATGTGATTACGTGACAGAAGTGAATGCTTCGGTGAATGCGAGTGTCTGGTCACTTTCGATCACGTGCGAAGAGAGTGAAAGCCTTCACCAGTTCAGAGAGCTGCTTGTTCATTTCGCTCAAGGCTTAAACCATTTGTTATCCTCCTCTACCTCACCATCGAAATTGGATGAACGACGCACTTCATGGGCGAGAATTGGGGCAACGAGCACACAGGGGTGTTTAACACTCGATCAATACCTCTTGTGATAGCCGAACAACGCAAAGCGCAAGTCGACACCTGTGGCCGCCTTAGCATGGCATAGCTGACGAGTTGCAGCTTCGAGAGCACACTCTACCAACCAAAGATGATCACCGTCAACCTCCAAGACTGCACCTGGGAGCTTGACGCCAACCTGCTGGCCAAGAATTCCACCTTCTTCGCCAAAATCATCGAGGGCAATGACTGGAAGGTTCGTATTCCTTAGTTAGTCAACCTGGCGCAAACGGCTAATCAATTCAGGAAAGCAAAGACCGGTCCGTCACGTTGCAAGACGACTCTCCGTGGATCTTCGCTCGCGTCCTTCAATACATTTACTACAACCAATTCACCGGAGACCCTGATTTTGGGACGTTTATGGCTCTCTCACTGACTGATATCGTCAGAGGCGGACATAGGAACAACGGGGCACAGGTCTCGATTCAGGATGACCCGATCATGAAAGTGAGAAGGGAGATTCGGGAAAACACCGCCAACATAGCCGTGTTTCTCCTGGCCGACAAATATTGCATGGAAATGCTCGAAGAACATACTATTTGTAGACTGTCGTGTCCCGAGATGAGTTGCAAAGACCTTGTTGACGTGGCCAAGGACCACATCAAGCATAGTTCAGAGCTGCTGAAGGACTGGTTTGCGGAGCGAATCGAGTACGCATACAAAGGGGTTTCGGCAGAAGAAGACGAGAACGCGAAGATAATCCAGGGCTGGCTGGCTGCTGACCCTAAGCTTTGCTTCATGGTCATGGAGCACTGGCATGCGCGACTACGACTCGATGAGGATGATGATGACGACGACGATGCCTGAAAAAAGAACACGCTGAGAGCACATGATGAACGAAGTATGATAGTTGAGCCCGAGGGGGTCGGCGTCAACACAGCGGCTGGCTGGTCGCTATCAGCCTGGTTATAACAGCCAAAATACAAGAAAGGGAAGCAATGAAAATGAGTACCACTATATCAACTGAACATTGTCTTTCGTGTATGCTCCTTTCGAATGACCCTGTTCCCTCCTCTCAAACGCCCACAAAACATCCACTCCAACATCTTCGCGTTGCTCTCCACAGAATCCTGTGCCATTGTACTACACCCGCACACCACCACTTGCGGATACGGAATCACAGAACATCGTCATGTCTTCTCTTCCTACCATAAGACACTGTCTACTGCACCCAACGTGAACCTAACATCCACCTCCTCGATCCTAGAGCTCGCCGAGAAGGTCTACGAGTGAAGACAACCCGAAGCACTACGGCTCCGAGACCACGCCGAGCAGGACGAGAGTCATTGGAAGATACAGCGAGTGTCTCACTCACACTACACTCTACCACATACCCGACTGACAGGTAGCGATCGCCGCTGGGGTCGTGCGTTCGCGCCGAGTCTCGAGTGTTGACGCTGTATACAGACGTCGTTGCGAGCGAACGAAGGTCCCTGGATGCCAATGAGCACTGGGCAATGCGATCTCATCGATGTGCACCGCGGGATACGGCCCTCGCGGAACCAGGAGACTGAGCACTCGATCTCATTGCTACGTATGCATCTGAAAACTGGTGCCCCCAACAACCCCCATCGAGTCATCTCAATCAGTTCTCAAGGGTGATCTTAACATCCTTCTCCTCGTTGGGCACGACCTCATCCTCCTTCTTCCCCTTCAAGCCCGGCAACTCTTTCAGCGCCTCCCCAATAATGCTCAGAGCCTTCTTGACCTCCTCCTCGGTAATCACAAGCGGTGGCGCCAGTCGAATAATGTTCTGGTGAGTCGGTTTAGCCTTGACACCCTTGTTAGCATCTGCGTTCCCATTCACGTTGTCCGTTGTCAGAGTCTCTTCCGCGACGGCGTCGGACGACTTGACGTGGGCGATTTTTAGGGCTCGACCAACCAGTAATCCTTTTGCTTTCAGTAGCATGCATAAATCCCAAGCGCTGTGACCGTTTGTCTTTGTCTCGTCGATGATGATGGCGTTGAGCAGGCCCTTGCCGCGTATGGTGGTTATCATGTCGCTGTTGAGATCTTTGAGGCCTTGGCGGAACAATTGGCCTAGCTTCTCTGCTCGCTCGACGAGATTCTCTTCCTGGACAAGTTCGAGAGCACGGATCGCGACTGCGCAGCCGAGCGGGTTGCCGCCATATGTTGAGCCGTGTGTGCCTGGTTCGATGACGAGCATGACTTCTTTCCGGCCGAGGACGCAAGAGACAGGATACATGCCGCCCGAAATCGCTTTGCCGAGAGTGACGAGGTCTGGCTTCACACCACTCCACTCGTGGCAGAGGAGTTTACCAGTCCGTGCGATACCTGTTTGAATTTCATCGCAGATCATCAGGACGTTGTACTTGTCGCAGAGGGCTCGAACCTCTCGAAGGTAGTTGTCGTCGGGGACGACGATTCCCGCTTCACCCTGAATGGGTTCCACGAGAAAGGCAGCAAGTCTGTCTCCGTGGGCCTCGAAGCCTGCGCGTAGGGCTGGAAGGTCATTGAAGGGAATAGCCTTGCCTGTGGAGGGGCAGACCGAGCCGATACTAGGAAGGTACGGGCCGTAGTTCTCTCTGGACTCTGGGTCTGTTGACATTGAGATCGCAGAGAACTGCTTGTGTAAGTACTTCGTTTCTCAGACGGAGGGAGAAGAGTGTCTGCTTACTGTTCTGCCATGGAAGTTCTCTGCTACACTGAAGACGATGGCCTGATCAGCAGGAATACCCTTGACCTTGTAGCCCCATTTTCTGGCGATCTTCACTGCAGTCTCGACCGCCTCCGCTCCGGTGTTCATAGGCAGAACGAGATCGAAGTTGAAGAATTTAGTGACGAACTCGGCAAATTTGGGGAAGACATCATTGTGGAATGCCCTCGAGCTGAGCGTCAGCGTTTGAGCCTGTTCGGTGAGTGCCTTTACGAGTTCAGGATGGCAATGGCCCTGGTTTACTGCCGAATAAGCTGATAGAAAATCGAGGTACTCATTTCCCTCCGGGTCCCACACTTTCGTGCCTTGTGCTCGGGCAAATACTATCGGCAACGGATGATAGTTGTGTGCTGCGTAGGTGTGTTCGGAATGGATGGCTTCATCTGAAGATGCGGCGTGGTATTTGGACTTGTCGAAGGTCTTCGTGTTGTCTAGTGATGCGATTGGCTTGGTGTAGCCATTGGGGTGCGAACCATTTTGGCTGACACCGGTCTCAGCGTGAGGCGCCATCTTATTGGTTGAGGTTTCTTGAGTTGGATATAGTACAATAGCCCGTTCCCGTGCTTCTCGATTGTATAGTTTACTGTTGACACCCAATATATTGAGGAGATGCTCACGAGCTTTTAAAGCCTGCTACTAAATTTGACGAAGGGCGGTCTCAGATTTGTGATGGTAATGGCTAGACAAAGACGCGTCGGTCATGTGCGGAGTTTGAAATGCAGATTACACAACTGGTGGCGGAAGGCACCCCTAAAGGCAGGTCGTCTTCCGCTATGCGCAAGCTGAGGCGGGCGTGGGATGAAGTGACTGTCAGAGGGTGATTTGGGAGTAGCTTAGGGAGCCGGTTTAGCTAATCGGAGCGGTTACCCAAGGAGCAGCAAGGGCAAAACGAAGTGTTTACAGATATCATTGGTTAGAGGTGGGGCAACCCCTCCGCAGATGTCATAGCTGCCAGGCACATGTGCTTCAACCGCCAGGAACACTGCTTCGGCTGCAATAGATTCTTTGGGACTAGCGATCGACTGCTCTCGCATTGTTGTTGACATTGTTACCGCTTTTTCCACTCTCCATCACAAATCGCAGCAGCCAAGATGGCAGCATTGAAGGGACCAGGCGCAGCAGAGACGCACGACGGCTCCAAGCTGCGTATCGGCATAATCCATGCTCGATGGAACACAACCATAATCCAAGCGCTCGTCGATGGCACCAAGAAAGCACTCAAACAACAAGGTGTCAAGGAGGAGAACATTGTGGTCGAGTCGGTACCAGGATCTTACGAACTTCCCCTTGCCGTCCAGAGATTCTACGCCGCTTCCCAAGTGCAAGGTGCATCGAGCGCAGTGGCAGGCGGTGTTGCGAGTGTCACTTCTGGTATCGGTGATTTGCTCGGAGGAAGTGCTTCGCAGACTGATCTGCAGGGCAGTTTGCAGCCGGGAGAGCCAGAAAAGCAGGCAGATACAACGCTGAAGCATGCCTTTGATGCTGTCATCGCCATAGGTGTGCTGATCAAGGGAGAGACAATGCACTTCGAATACATAGCAGATGCAGTCAGCCACGGCCTGATGAGAGTGCAACTAGACCTGAGCATCCCCGTCATCTTTGGTCTGCTGACTGTGCTCAACGAGGGCCAAGGCCTGGCCAGAGCGGGACTGGAAGGAGGCACTGGTAAAGAGGCCAAAGGACACAACCACGGTGAAGACTGGGGTAATGCTGCCGTTGAGCTGGGGATCAAAAGGAGGGCTTGGGCCGATGGCAAAGTCGGTTCCTGAGTATAGTGGTGCTCATGTCAAATCTATGAAGTCCCTAAGAGTCTTCTCTTGAATACCGCCCACCAACACTCCGCGCGCTGAACGCCACAACTAGATTCATGTCATGTTTGTGCAGCTAGCTTATTCTTCCATCTCGTCGTCATCATCTTCGTCCTCGTCATCACCTTCGAGGCTCTTCTTGGCGTGCTTCTCGGCCTCTTCTAGCAGTTCTTTTGGTACATGTTCGTGCCGACCTTTGGTTGGACCATCCAGTGCCGAGATCCAAGTCAGCTCTAGCTCGAATTCCTTGTCTTTCGAGTCCTCGTGGGCAACATATATGATGCGAGCTGCTTCAAGGACGGCATCCTTCAGGGACAGTGCGCAATCTGGTGAGTTTAGGTCTAGCTTTTCGAGTTCAGCTTTTGCAGCTTGACGGCCCTTCCCCGTAGCAGCACCGTAGTAGCCCTGGCAATGTGTTAGCATCTGACCTGCCGTGTCATGATCCGGGGTCCTTCCTTACCCAGTACAGACCGCTAGGCTCGATCATGTAGAGAGCTGGTCCTCCTCTCTTGACCGAAGGGTCGTCCACTTTTCCGCCAGCACCTGCGGCAGGTCCGTTGCCAACCTGGCCATCGACGCCACTATCCGCTTCCGAGTCCCAGCCTCCTAGTATGGCTGTCACACCGAAAGGCCGCACGCTCGAGTAGAGGGTATATGCCTGGACGTAGCCTCCTAACCTCGATGCTAAGGAGCTCATTGGAATGGGTGCTTTGTACGTTTGTCTCCAACTGCTGGCCTCATCCCTGCCTCTGCTTGTCAGGTGACGACCGTCTGGTATCAGGCCCGAGGTGACTATGCCCGCGTTTCTGTCGACGGTCGATATTCTCTTGTTGCAACCCGGCTTCAGCAGTTTGGACGATATGATCTTTTCGCAAGCCAGCACCACACCATGCTTCGTCCTTATGCCAATGCATGTACCGCCATTCTCGACTGCCTTGACTGCGTACTCGACTTGGAAGTTTCGACCATCTGGAGAGAAGACCGAATTCGACAGGTCATAACCTGTACCTATGGATGTCTGGACAGTGGTCAGTCATGTGCCTTGCTACATCTTGGGGTTTACCGACCATTTTGCTGCAAATAGGCTTGTTCGATCTCTAGTGCTATCGGCAAGGAAAACAGAGAAGTTGGATCGTTCTTCGAATTAAGATGGGCTCTGTCGTGCTGGTTCAAGTGATTACTGGGCAGTAGGAGCAGCTGGCAAGGCAACTCGTCGACTTGCGACGCAGCCTCGTTATTGCCTGAGGCACGAGCGCCCGGTCGATGCGCTAGCTCTAAAACAGCTGGCGTCGGAGACTGAGCAGCCGCACGCCGTTATTGGTGCCCGATGACGAGATCGGATGACTGTGTGACCACCTGGTGATGTCTTCCTCTGACTGCCCCTCCCTATATCAACGACCATACATATTCGCAAGAAACTTCTTCTTTGATATCATACAGCGATTGCCTGAGCAGACTTCCTCCGGCTTTGATGTTGAGCCGAGTCGTTCTGCTTCACGACAATCGGCTACGAAACAGACCCCGCGACCCTCCCTTTCCCAAGTCCTTCTGCTTCTCCTTCAGACTAATAGCCAGAGCTTCTTGGACATCCTACTTGATCACTCTGAACTCTTGCTGAAGCTGGAAAACTTGGACTAACCTCTGGAAACCACTCCACTGGCCTGGATCAGGCTCTGCCGGATTGGACCTTCTTTGTTAGCTGTCCCGTTGATAGTTAGTGCCAATACACAATCGAATCTTCCTGCCTTTCCTCAGTCGCCAGTCGCGGGGAATCGAGATATTCCGCAAGTCTAATACAAACTCAGCCAGCCAGGGTCGGACGCAAGATGAGTACTTTCCACTGCCACAACTGTGGCAGCGTCACAGACGTGTCGAACATGCTTCAGGCATTCGAGCAGAATCCGCACTGTCCTACGGTTTGTCCTATTCCCAAGCTAACCATGACATTCTGATTGGTGCCCACAGTGCGGGTTGTCCGTTTCCGAAATCGATGGCAAGATGCAAGACGAGCTCGCGGACATGATGGCAAGGAACATGCATCTCGGTATGCAAGCGCCATCTGCCGATGTGTCCAACCCCCCGACACCTCTGGCTGCTCCTCAACCAGCCCCAATCACATACATCAGCCAGCATTACCATCACTCAGCACATGTAGTACCTGCACCAACCGGCCAGGACATACCAGTGTCTATATTCCTCAAAAGTGCTGGTGTCAATGCAGATGTGTTGTTGCCCTCTCAGCTGCAGCTGTTCCGAAACGCTCAAGGAGACGAGCAAGATAGGTTGGTGGAGCTTTGGCGCATTGCTCCACCAACATACGGCAATCAGTTGGTGAATGGAGACATGGGGAACTGGCCACAAACGAGCTTGGAATTGGAAGAGGAGGCAGCACGTCAACGATGGGAGAAGCAAGAGCAGGAACGGTTGAAGAACTTAAGTGTTCTGCCCGGCCCAGAAACGAGGACTGCGGCGGAGCCATACATGAACACTGGTTATGATGCGGACATGAGCACGGACAACGACACGCAGAGCTATCGGCCGGCCACTGATCCAGCATACGCTCGAGAACGAGAGTGGTGGCAAATGGCGGCTGACGAGCCGATAGAACATCAATATGGCATGCTCCAACAGGTGCAGATGATGGGTGGTTTCTGTGGTGTTGCTGATCGAGATCGAATGTGGTAAGACCAACGTGTATTGAGGACATTTCTGTTGCATGAAGTTAGGAAGATAGAATTGGCATGTTGGCATGACACCTGGTTGCAGGTCGAGCTTAGCAGTTTCGAAGATACCCCCGACTTGATCAGGGGACAGACAAGGTTAGAGGGAACATTACATTGCACATATTCCATATTCACAATACCGAACTCTTTTCATCTCAGTGACATAGCCAGTTTTTGGACCTCCTTCACTAGGAAGTAATGGATAATCCGGACTTTAGGCGAAAGAGAGCTTCGGAATTAGCTTGGAAAGGGGCGATGGCGCTCCCTCCCGGCTACTAGTAGCCAGACATCTATGGAGTCGTTCGGCACTGCTCAGAAATGGCTGCAGCGCTCGAGCGTCATCCTGCTTGCGACCCTGCAGGTTGACGTCTACCGATTGCCCAGCGCGAAGATGAACTGAGAGTGTGAAGGTGTGCCTGACAGCTTTTGTATTTGTGTTGTCGCGTGCTTGCTTGTCGCGCATCCAGTCTCGTATCATGGCGGCCCTTAGCAAACGCGAACAAGCCCGCAACGAGCGCGAGCTACAAGACCTGCTGCGACAACCAGGAAACTCACAATGCGCCGACTGCAATGCGAGGAACCCGGCGTGGGCAAGCTGGAACTTGGGCATATTCCTGTGCATGCGCTGTGCCTCCATTCACCGTAAGCTGGGCACGCATATCTCCAAGGTCAAGTCACTTAGTATGGATAAGTGGACAACAGACCAAGTCGAGGTGAGTGACTGGGTGCGTGTCGCACGGAACTGAAATGCTAACCGTCTCTCAGAGCATGAAGCAGAATGGCAACAATGCCTCGAACAAGCACTACAACCCCAGGAATAAGAAGCCCGACATTCCCCTCGACGCTGACGAGGTAGACTCAGCCATGGAGAGGTTCATAAGGAAGAAATACCAGGAGAAGAGTCTTGTGGATGGCAGACCTGAACCGCCTTCCCGTGCCGACATGTCACCAAGCTTGGCTCAATCCTCTCAGCCCTCTGCCACCCCGGAACTGCCGCCGACTAGCAAGAAGCACAAGTTCTTCGGCTTTAGTCTGAGGACGTCGTCGAAGAAGGACAGGCCTGGAGTGCAGGACGCCTTCAAGGTCACGCCTGTAGAGTACAGCCCGACTTCAGGACAAGTGAGAGAGCTGCCGGACAGGGAATTGCAGGAGAAACTGGCCCAGTTGCGTGATATGGGCTTTCCCGACAATGAAAGGAACACAGACATATTGAAGCGACAGGGAGGTGACCTGGAGAGATCAGTAGCCATGTTGGTCAGATTAGGCCCGAGTGAGCGCTCGCGACAGCGAAGCCTGAGCCCTGCGCCATCTAGTCAGCAAGCAGCAACCACGAGCTCAGCGCCACCTAGTGCCACAGTATCAAACAACCCCTGGGCTCAGCTGGATCGCCCTCAGGCACAATCTCAGCAGGCGTCTGGCTTTGGTCTCTCTTTCGACGCGCCTCAGCAACAGGCGCCGCAGCAAGCACCTACACAACCTAGTGCTAATCCTTGGCAGTCGGCCATGTCCCCTCAGCAGACCACTGGTGTCGAGCAGCAGTTCTCAGGCATGCAGGTCTCCAACCCGCTTTTCCCACATCACACTGGCGGACAATCATCCTACCAAGACCCTCGCTTGCAGACAATGGCACCAGCAATGCCGACTATGCCCAACCAATATGGCTACACTGCTTCACCGACCTCGAACGCTCCAAACTCCTTCTACCAGCAATCAGTTTCTTCGCAATCAACTGGGAACAATCCATTCCTGCAACAGCAGCATGCTCAACCGGTCTTTGCGCCGCAAGCTAACCCCTTCATGGCCATGCAGCAGGCTCAGAGCCAGGGGGTCGCAGCTTCAAGCAGTAATCCATTCGGGTTACCGCCGGCTCAGCAGCAACCGCACCAAGGGCATTATCAATCTCAAACACAGGCTACGAATCCTTTCGGTCATCCATCGCAGTCCCAAAACGTCCCAACGACACAACAACAATCCTCACCATATAGCCAACAACAAGCACAATACTCTCAGCCTCAGATGCCCAACTTTAACTACGGCCAGCCTCAGCATTATTCTCAAGCACAGCAACCTCAATTCCAACAATCACAGCCGCAGCAACAGCAAGAGCAAGCCTTCTACCAAAACCAACAGTACCGGCCTCAACAGTCTCAACCACAACCTCTGCAAAGCCAACCTACAGGCCGCTACACCAAAACAGACATAATGGCTCTCTTCAATCAGCCCTCTTCTTATTCGCAACAGCCTCTACAGTCTGTCCAGGAGGGATACGGTGATTCTTCAGCGCAGCAAGATCAAATGCAACAACACCCTCACCAGCAAGTCAGCCAGGCGCCAGGTAACAACCCCTACGGCGCTCTTGGCATGAATGCTGGAGCGGCCCAGCAAGGCAAACGCGCCGCGACTATGCCAGTGATGAACAGTACGCACAACTCCGGTGGTGCCGGAAGTAGGAACCCATTTATGTCTCAGCAACAAAACACTGCTTCAGCGTCGTCGAACCCATTCGGTCAGCCTGCGCAAGGGAGTTACGCGGAGCAAGGCCAGATATCTAGTCGGCCGGGGCCGGCCCCAGGCTGGAACCAAGGCATTCGCCACACAAGTAACGAGAGTGTTAGTGTCAACAATCCGGCTCTCATGGACGGGAGACATAGTCCGGATGCTTTTGCTAGTCTGAGCAGTCGATACTAGACGTGACCACGAGCTGAGATGTTGGTAATTGGATGCATGTGAAGATGTGATCACGGGTGGTAGAAGTGTCTCAGGGCAATGGCTGCCTATCTGGACAGATGGAGAAAACAGGGGAGATGGATATCTACGGACTTGACTGGGAAATCATTGTGATAGACTAATTCGTCGACAGAGAAAGCTGGACACAACACCACAGACTTGTGTAAGAGATGGTGAGGAACACATTGTACGTTGCAAAGAGCGATCGACGGTGACTGGAAGCAATGTGATTAGTGCGGCGCCATTGGTATTTAGGAATTATGTGGACAGAGACACGAGTGAGATTGCCTATGAATTTCAAGCAAGCGAGCGAGCGAGCGAGCATGACGCATATTTTCTTTTTGATCGACGGAGCAACAACATGAAGATTCCATGTCAGGCCGAGGGCAATTTGATGGGCGAATTATGGTGTATGTAGTTGGGTATGCTCGACGAGAGCTATGTATTCTGAGACGTGAAATGCTCCAATGGTTAGCTGAGTGGTTTGCTCCTGCCTTGCTTGTCGAAACTAAATTGTGAATGTATTGGCTGTTTGCTCCCTCGGGCATCTTGGCTACTGTGGCCGTACAGTTCGGCGGGATTGTGATTTGGAATACCTACGCTCTTACTCGAAAAACCCCACGTACCTCTTATTGGTGAATGGAAGAGAGGAGGTAGAGACAGTGAACGTAACTTGCGGCGCAAGCGGGAACGTGAACAGAGGAAAAGTATCTCCAGCTTCTATCAGGCACTGGCAGCTGCAACTCGAATCTCAACTTCTGCTCAATTCCACATCAAGGTCCAGGTAGATTCTACCCTTTGAATGCGTGCTAGCCGGTACTCGTATCCTCAAGCAGCATCGACCCTGCCGTCGCGGCCCGCCACTTCTGCTCCACATCTCATATGTATGCAAGCAACAAGCGCAGACCTCACTTCGGATTGCAAAACACACTTTGCTGCCTTTGTTCCACACTTGGGAGGCATCGATCATTTGTCCATGGTCTTCGAGCTCGTTGTTTTCCGTCAGATGATCAAGCAGGGAATGACCAGCGCCACGAAAGAACTGGGGTTTCTCAATCAAACTCGGAGCGACGTCACAGCTGGTACTGGACAGCAGTGCACCATCCAGACATTCTCAGCAAAGAGAAGGGAAAAGACAATACCGCCGGAAGGGGGCGTACAAAGAGATAACCAGCCGTCCATGCTGCACCTTGGCGATCTGTGCTTTGCGCTGCGTGGTCTTCCGTGTAACCCTATCTCTCACATGGGCCTAGGACTGTCAATATTGCTTGGCGATCAACCCTAACTTCATCGTTTGGTCTCATTCTTACACGGTTGAGGAAGTACGAAAATAGAAATCTTTTCGATGCCGTCGCGTACGTGCAGCAGTCGCTGTCTTCTAATGTCTCCCACTACTCTCTCAACGAGACTTGTGCTTCACTCCCGAGGAATTTCGGACGAGACCGTGGTCATGTCCGAGAGGCTGCCCGCCTTGGTAGCTCCCAATCACAACCGTCTTCTGCTTTCATGCAGCATGGGCAACTTCTACAGTCTCACGCGATTATCGATGGCGCTCCACTTTGTCCAGGAGAGTGCGGATTGAACACAAGATCACGTTCAGGCTGAGCCTTTTGGAACGTGTATCCCAAATACGAGGGATGCTTGCGCACACCAACCGATGTCCATACCTGAACTTCACGTCAACACGCTCATCTGCGTACTCGCGATCGGCGATCAGGTCACCCCATGTATGTCGACTACAACAGGCTAGGTGGCAAAGCTGTCTCGACTGTTGCCAGAAGGGCACGCTCCGAGCGTTGACTGGTGCTAAATACGATCAGAGCTTCTGATTGCCACCAACGACGTGCACTTTCTTTAGTCACGCCGGCCATGTGCTCGTGTTGCGGCATTATGTATTCTTGCCGAAGGTGGGAACAGAGCATGGAAGACATCTTCGTAATCATGGTGAGCCTCGTTTACCCGGGCCTTCCGTGCGACTCCCGCAATGCTTTAAGAGTGCGAATCTGCTCTACTTAACGGATCAACAAACAGGACCGTCATTAACATGGATCATTCCACCCCAGAACAGAACCGGCTACAACCGACTGTCGCTGACCAGGCTACCGCTTCCTTCGATATGCGCAGCATCCAAAGCACATTACAAGACCATCACGACAAGCAAGCACCGCCAAGGTCAGAAGCCATTGTCGATGTGCTTACCCCCGGGAGTATCCGCCACTTCAATCTTCCTGCTCCGGACACCAGCACCGAGGCATACCAGGTGCTGGTTGCGTCAATTGTGTCGGGGTCTATATTGCTTGGCCTTCCACTAGCATACGGCGTATTCCAGGATCACTACTTGAAACACTTTCCGGCAAGCAGTATTGCACAATGGATTGGCGTCTTGAGTAGCGGATTAGCCTTTCTTTTTGCCCCAGCAATTGCATACTTTTGTCAATACCACAGTCTAGACATCCGTTGGTACATCATTACGGGGTGGATGCTTTGCGTCATATCCTTGCTTGCGTCGGTGTTCGGCAGGTCCCTCGGAAGTCTCGTCGTCACACAAGGCCTTCTATACGGTGTGGGTACTGCACTTGTTGACATACCCTTACTGTCGCTCCTCAATACGTGGTTCGTGAAAAAGAGGGGCATCGCATATGGTCTACTGTTCGGTGGTGCGGATGTCATGGGGATTGCCTACACTTTCCTTATCACACGCCTTCTCTCGACCTACGGGTTCAAGATCACCATGACCGTTCTTGTTGCCATCACGTTCTGCTTCGGTGGAATTCCAATATTTTTCCTGAGAATCAGGCATCGCAACTTTGACACACGAAGCAGTCCCGAGAGCTCGATCCCTCTCGCCGATGATGCTTCCTCAGCCACCTCGAAATCACAAAGTGGCTGGGTTGTTCAAATTCCGAGCAAACGCTACTACAAGAGGCCGATCTTTTATGTTTACACCATCGCCAACATCCTACAGGCGTTCGCATTTTATCTTCCCTTCATCTATCTGCCTGCCTTTACTACAGGCCTGGGGCACTCTGTACGCTGGTCTGCATTTGTCCTTTCGGCCGCAAACCTGGCTCAAGTCTTTGGCGAAGTTGGATTTGGGAAGCTATCCGATCACTTTCATGTCAAATACCTGGTGATCTTCACAACTACCGTTGCATCGGCATCTGCATTCGTGCTCTGGGGCTTATTCGCTGCCAAGTCAATCGCTGCTTTGCTCATCTTCGCATTCGTGTTCGGATGCTTCGGATCTGGCTTCCTCGCGTTGTGGGCCAGGATGGGGACGTTGTTCGGAGAAAAAGATGCACAGATGGTCTTCAGCACTTTGTGTACTGGCAGAGGTGTTGGGAGTATCGCCTCTGGTCCCATTAGTTCAGTGCTTCTGTCTTATTCTGGACCAACCATCAGAAAATTTGGCTTCGGAGCTGGCAAGTACGCTGGAGTTGTACTGTTCGTGGGTGCATGCATGGCCACCAGTGCCGTCGTTGGTATAGTTGGCATTATAGCTTTGTCTCAGGAGACTAAGACAACTCGTCTCGTGAAGGAATGGGACAGCGAAGCTGGATCGACGGTCAGCTCGGAAAGGTGAGCCATCGCCTCAGAAGTCCTAGTCCGTCAGACACTGCACCATCAACAAGCATCTGCATGTCTGTAAATGCTTTGTGGACTGTCTTGGTCAATGGTTAGGCAACCAGTCCCATCGGCCAGCAATCAAATGGTAACCGAATATATTCTGTCTTTCCCGTCGAAAGCTTGGTTGACTGGCAAGTTACCCACATAAAGCACACCACTGTATCCTACTTCAGCTCGACAGCCTCATACTAGTAAGCACATATGTTACTTCGCCAGCTTTGGTGGCATCTCACACATCGTCGCAGGGGTCCGCGGCTGTCATTGTCAAGTCACTCCAATAACTACCGCTCGAAACATCAGAATGATCACAATCATTAGCATTGGTGCAGCATTGCTCTTACCGTTCATCTCTTTTGGCACACTCTTCCATTGTTTCCATACCTGGAGAACAATCTTGCCATGGCTCGTGCCACCATGGTCAGCATGCATGGACCTATTCCCTATAGGGTTTGCTGGTCTGCCTCGGTGGACGAGCCGCATGTGCACGAAAGACATCGCTTGCCAAATGTGCAATACCCTTCGCCCAGCTACGCTCGAATTAATCAACCATCTTGCGTATGCATTTGTAGCCATGTGGCGAAATGGCAAAGACAGATTCCTGGCGCTAATCCATAACCGCGCAGCTTGATCAGAAGCAATCGATCATGTTGAGGCAGGACTAAAGAAGATGGCAAGAACAATAACGGGATGGAATAGCTCTATCCTGGCGGGCGCAGGTCGTACAAAGCTTCAATTGGATGGTCTAGCAACTGCTCGTAGGAGCTTCGATGTAGAAACTACAGTCACTCTTGGATCTTACCGCTTGACGTTCGCTTCCATGGCAGAGAGATGCTCTTGGGCTGCTACCGAGGACGCTTGCTGTACATCTAACCAACGCAAAAGGACTTGTTTCTTCTGAACGGCCTTTGTCGCACACGTGTCTGTAATTTTCCACAGCAGAATACACAACCATCTTGTCACGCTGTCAACACACTCACATGCACTCCGAACCGCTCATACTTGTTGTGACCCAGTGACACAAACAATCAATGTTTCGGACCTTTTCTGGTGTGGACAGGAGTGAAAGCCAGCAGGAATTCTTAGCCTACATAAGAATGTTTACCAGCTCTTCCAATTCCTCTCCCTCTTCCTTCATTCAGTCTATACATATCGTATTTTCCCAAGTCGTCCACTGTCGCTGCAGAAGTCTCTCAACCATCATCAAGCATGTTTACAGAGAACAAGAGAACACTTAAGAGACCTCATGAGGAGGATCTCGAGTCCGCGTCTCATTACGCTCAAGGGTCTTCCAACAACTCGAACCAGACCCAATTTACAGTGACAGCTTCTCAAATGCCTTGGGTCACCGACCAACCACACCAGAGACCTCTTGAGAATCCTTTCTTGAGTAACGACCCCAGACAAATATCTGGATCCAGCAGATTCTCGCATTCCGGTCAACAGTGTCAGCGACTAGCCCGTAATACCTTCGTGACGAAACATCCTGTCCAGGCTCCTGTTCAACCCTTCGAAGGGCAGATATGGGACGAAATCTTCACAGAAGTGGAAGACAATAATGTAAGTCTGACACTGCAACGCCTTCTTCCTATTGCTTTCACTGACATACCTAGGCCGCCAGAAGAGCTCGGACTCAGCAGGATCCTGCAGCTCACGCCCAGGCTCTCGCCAAACTCCAGTGGCATCGATCTCCAGGGTTCGAAGCAACTTACAAGCAACTATTCGAAGCAGCACAACAACGTCAGGCTTCAATACACAGTCATACGGGCAACGACTTCACTAGTCGAGCGCTCCACGACATACCAGATGCCTTTGACGCTGCCAACCTTGTTCGTGGAGAAGGGTACAGTCTAGATGACTCAGTGGCTGCAGAGGGGAATGGGGAGAACAGGGAAGATGCGCAGAACGAGGACATCCAGAAGAGCGTTACAGAAGACGGTACTAGACGCGCCAACCGCTTTCTGAGACTCAACTAGCGAGAGTTGGACGCTCAATCGAGGCATGTATGTGGGGATCACCAGAGTACTTGCAGCAGCACTGAGGCAAGTATGAAGAACAATTCATCATAGGCCGTCCGTACAGGGCTTGGACAGCACTAATTTGGTCAGTACTATCCAAGGATATAATCAAAAGTAGCAGCTCTCAAGAACAGAGGCGGTGTCTACATCCCATAGAATGCTCACGAACTCATGTTCATGTGTGCTTTTCGTGGTTCACCCCGACACTGTCACTGCCTTCCATCAAACCTTTTTGCTGCCGGTAAGAGCAATCATGGCTCCTTTCGGTTTTTCCAGCAAGTGGTAATCGTGATTTCTTTGAGAAAGCTGCCACTCGAGACCCGCACACCCAGGTTACCCCCGTCCATGCTTCTAGTTTCTGATGTCTCACCTCAGCCTGCTGCTGAACCTTTCATAGCAACGTACTTCTGTAATTACCAAGCGGTCTGGTTTACATCGACTCGTACCGCTGATGAGCTCTAGATTGCCGATCCCTACACCCCTTTAATGCTCTTATCATGGATATCCACCAACCCACTTCCACGATTTCGAACTTTCACTGTGTTTTATCGCCAGTGTAACCATCACATCTGAAACGGAGACATGTCACTCCGTTGTTTGGACTGATAATCATGGAAAGCATGTCCATGTAAGCAGAAACAATCCAAGTAGTCCTTTATCTCCCACACCACCATCCCAAAACATAGATATCGTCCTCCATCTACCTCGAGCATCCAAAAACCCTTACTGCTCTATTTCTGGAGCCCTCAGGTGCTCTATGACTCCACTACCACCTCCCAGTAACGCTGATGACAGACGCCGACGCCGAAGTACGACAAGTCGACGACCTTCAGAGGCTCTGAATGAAGTTCCTGAGCATGATTATGATGGCATGTGGTATCTAACGAATGGTTCACAGCCTCAGCGAGCCTCTTTCAATCCTCATGCCACACATGACTTAGTGCGTAGTATCTTTCCTTGGTCTATCAGCAGTTCCTGACATATATACAGAATCAACCCTACCAGATGAACCCTGTTCCTAACATCCCTCATCGTACAGGCACGTTAGCTGTCACTTTTCCACAGGCATCAGCATCAGTCCAAGCAGCCACATCGGACCGAATAACAATATCTTCACCCTACTTCTCGAACTCCACGCCAGGGCCGATGTCAGTACTCACTTCTGCGTTCACCCAAGCCCCTCAATATAGCAACCAGTTCCCTTCGTCTGTACAACCGGCAGCTCCAATGGACGTCTCGCAGCGAACTCGTCTCAATAGTCAGCCTCCTCCTGGTGTCACACCCGACGTAAATCCTCTCATCGACACTGTGACCTTCTCTACCTCCGCTCCCACCGCTGAGAAACCAGCTCCGTGTAGAGGTCATCCATCGCCAGGCTGGTGTTGGGTATGTAAATGGCATTACACCTCATGTGATCAGATTCCACACAAGACTGACAGGTATTGCTTCCATTGCATGAGCAGTAGACCTTGGGATGGTGTCGAGAGAAGAGACTGAGGCTGAAGAAGTTAGTGTGCCGCAATCTGTATATTAGAGAGCTGGATTACAGAGTTGGTTGAATTGAATAGAGGATAGAGGTCTCGAAAAGAAGAGCCTGTACTACAACAGCGACAGACCAGAGCTGGGTTGCTTTATGCTTTACAGTGACAATAGAGCTAGTAGTGGTCCACGAAAGACCATGGCGACATGTAGATACCATCACAAAGAACATGCCTCAGTTGGAAGGTGTTAATAGCCGGGGAACCGATTTGCTTCCTCTGCTGTTGTTGTTCCATGTTTTGTTGCTTACTTACTACTGCGTTAGCTTGCCTATGTTTGCCAAGAAACTCGCCCCTTTTCCACCGCGAGTTGGTTAGGGCTACGCAGTCAGAGCTCCTGAACCCAGTTCGACTCATGAACAAGTCGCACTCCTCGGTCGCCGACAGAGGGAGGGCATACCACTTACTGCAATAACTTGCTCGGCTGACGTAGCGACTGACACTGCGACTGACACTGCAACTGCCGGTGCGATGAGAAGCGGCCGTACACCACAAGGTCCGCGCCCTTCTGTTTTTGCTCGAACACAGGATGTTGATATGGTCCGGGAGCAAGTCCAGTACTTCGGTCATCGACACCTGGAGGTAGTGCCACCTCCACCCACTTGCTCGCCTTCTACCCCAAGCGTCAATGCCACTGCGAGTCCAGCTTTTCCACCATTCAACCCCAATAGTGTCTCCGCCGAGCCGCCGAACATGTCAAGCAACATATTCCCGCAGTTTGCTGAGTCGGCAGACAGATACACTCACCAGACCTGGGCGCTAGGAAGTCATTATATACCAGACAAGAGGGCTCAGTTCGCTCGTTCCATGCCAGATATTAGAGCTGTTGCAGTCACACAAGAGCAGATCGTCGATGCTGGTCAGGAAGCTAGACGAGGTCAGGTTATCAGAAGCGGCAGTGGTGCTGGCTCAGGTCGTATCGATGCGGCGTTCTATGCTCATCAATCAAGCTTCCTTGCCAACTCCCGACCCTGAATTCACAGTGCACACCACCGCCTCCTTGTCACACTTTCGAAAATGATGCTCCTCGGTCTCGGCAATGACAACCGTCATGCAACGGTCATGAAGAGCCCGGCGGGTGCTGTTTGTGCAGAGAGATCTACATCTCTTGCGAGGAGGTCGGCCATGATGGAGGACGACGGTGTTTCCACTGTTCATGGGGCTTGCTGGAGAGCCCGGGAAAGACATATGGGCTTAGCAAGAGACTTTGAAGCAATAGCAATGAAACCCACGACGATGATACAGCGACATGAAGCATCTCCGACGGCTGTGATTGCCGCATACAGGTTAGACTTCCAGTCAACGATATGACTTCACCATGCGGCCCGAAACCTGCAGGCTTCGGCTTGCTCACACAGGAGCAGGGGAATTAAATGCCGCGCTTACCATACGTTGGTGAGAGTATCGGCTCTGCGTACTCCTCACCACTGCGATTGTTGTGGTTGCCGTAAGTTTTGCTCCAGTGGCACTACCACAACCAGTTTGATATGCTTCCAATTTCGACTTTGCTTGCCGCAAGCACCAACAGTAGCGGCTGGATATTTGTCTCTGTTGCTAAACTTGTTATTTTGTTCTTTCACTCTGATGCGCTTCCACAGCGCGCGGGTCGTGACTCCTGGGGTGTTGGTTCGCTTCCTGCAAACATGCATGTACTCAAAGTGCACGTTGGTGAACGTGACGATTGCTGCGCCGGTGACAAGATGACTGCGAACGACGTATAGCAATGGCATATCTCTTTTGCGCCGACACACCTTCAAATTCAATATATGTCATATCCATACTGTTCTCGGTCCAGATCAGATCCAACCGATATCCAAGTACCAAGGTGCCAACTCTAGAATCCATCGAGATGCCGAACAGAAATCGATCTGCGAGCGGATCCAACGTGCAAGCTGGAGCGCAGAACGAAAGCACAGTAAGTTCGAAGAGTCCTGTCACGTTTGCTGTCGATACCAACACCTCAACGCAGGCCTCGGTGTCGGCTACAGGGAAAGTCGACGCAAATGTACTGAATGTTGATCACCTTCATGATGCTCGTAATCAGCCGGTGTCCCCTCTCGCTCCGTCGATCGCGGCACCTCCCTAGCCAATCATCCATGAACACACGGCCAGACCGATGAGCCTCCTTACCTCAGAGTTCACTCCACCGGCACCATTCAATGATTCAACTCCTGCTCCTCGAGGTTGGTTGCCGCGATTCGATCCCGAAGCGTTAGAGCTGCCTCCGAGATATGATCGCGTTCATGGCTCGGTGATGCCTCCTCTCGACGGCCGGGCTGGACAGGCACGCGAAACTGATCGGCGTGGCTCCAATGCGCAGATCGGGTACATGACTCAAGAGGACACGGGCTCGATTTCCTTCGCCATGGGCCTGCGACTCCAGGTGGGGTGGGTGGTCAGCTTGGTGTCCCAGGCCAGGATATCTTGTCACTTGCGGTGGAGCTAGGCGTCAGCAAGCAAGTGTCGAGTGAACATGTTGACAGCTGATGCGGCGAATGGCAAGTTCTGCGTCTGCCCATGAAGCCTTGCGCACCAACGCAGCTTGATCTTTACCCATATTCCATGGCGGATACGTCTCCTGTGGCGTTCACTGGACCAGATCTGCTAGTCGATATTGTCGTCCCATCAGTCAACTATGTGTCAAATGCCGACCAATGGCCAACCAACGCAAAAGACAGTCTTTAGGATGGAAGAGGACGCAGATCCGGAAATGGAGCAGGAGGATGAAGTCGATCAAGCGCAAGTCGAGCCTGATGAAGCGGACAGCAAAGCTGTTGTCAGTGAACTGCTCCTCACCCTAACAACTACTGTACTGACCTTTACGCAGGCTCAGAGAGACCAGGACCAAGGCGTCTCTGACTATGCTGCCGCCCACCTCAGAATCGTGCGAGCCACAACCACATGTTCCGCCTACCAGCCCAATATTCCTGCTCATGAAGACCTGAACATGCAAAAGTACAGTACACAGCCGAGGGGAAACGATCCTCCTTCGTTCAGTCCTCAGAGCGCTAAACTTGGCGGCTCAAATCGGTATAGCTCTCCAGCTCAACACGGCTTCTTGGGCGCATATAGTGATCCAGCTCAACACGATCATCCGAATGATAGTCTTTCGTATGGGGCCGGTGACCAATACTATATCCGTCGTTCTGATGTTCAAACTCTTCCCAGGGAGCCACTGCAGCGGGCCGGTCCAAGTTACTATGGCGGCACGACTGACGTCCCACAACTTGGTTCTGTCCGCAGCGCTTCCCAGACAGTCCAAACTGTGATGAATGAGCAGCGGAGACTTCAAGCTGAACAACAGGTCCAGGGTGCAGTACAACCCCAATGTCTTCCAGAGTACGGTGAGAACCCCTCTGTTGTCCCGTCACATCGACCACAGTCCGACCCTACTCATGGCGTCTCCCAATCGGTTCAAACTGTACTTAAGCAGCAGCGGAGGATTCAACGTGGACGTTACCTTGAACATGCAAACCAGCACCAGCGTCTCCCAGAGTATGGTGAAACCTTCCGTGTCGCCACATTAGAACATACACCACAAATTGAGCACCTCCCATCCTGCAATGGCCACGAGAGTCTAACATGATGTGACATATGCTCAACTCGATTCCGATCGTGTGAAGAGGTCGATCATGACGCGGGCAGATATTGTTACTGGTGCATCTAGTGCGTCGTCTGGTTCGCAGTGCGCATTGTTCCTTCAGCTGGCGGTGGCAGGTAGTGTGCAGACTATTCCATGCCGATATGCAATGGAACTGATGAAGAGCAAACTCATAACTGAGTGTCGTCTGAGCGAAACGGAGTCTGCACGCGTGAGAAAGCTGCAGTGCCCTGATTACTAGCTTTCTCGACCCCGTTCTCGCAGACCACTCATCCTTTTCGTAGCTCCCGGACCGACACGTTGCTCCATCCTTGCAACATATTGTTCAATATCTTTGCTGTGAAAACCGCGTCGTTGCCGGCATTGTGAAAGGAGGGGTCCTTGCCCGGGTTCGCACCATACACATAGTCGCTTTCGTAGATATCGCAGAGCCCTTCGAGTCAAGCAGGCTTATGGCAGCGTTCGTAAGCACGGTGCGCTGCGGAGATATCGACCGCGTCGATCGTCTGCAAAGTCTCGGGCGACAACCCAATCGATTGCACCAGGCATTTGACGTCGCCTGCCATGCCATGCCCGACGATGATGGGGTTGGAGCCAAGGTGCTCAGCGTGTCTCGGATGTGCTGACCGAGGCGTTCCAGGTGCATGACCTCGCTGTCGCTAGATGCAAAAGCCCACTTCTGGTTAAGGCCGTTCGCACGAGTCCGTACCGGCCGACCTTTGTGGGTGTACTGATGCTCATCGACAACAATGTGCCTTCATTGACACTGCACGGCGGTAGGATTGGCCACCGCAAAGGACGTCACCAACTTGCGAGCCTTGTTCGTCACCCTCGCTCATAAACATAGTTCTACTGTTCGATCGTGTTGGCCACTCCGCCTGCTTCTCCAAAGACACAACCGCCCCAAAGCCGGATAATTGCCTTGTGTCTGTTCAAGCCTGCAGGTCTGCTACTATTGCGCCTTTTGCTCCTTCCTGCTGTATGGCATAGCGCACATGGGCCTCTACTCACTCATCGATGGCCGATCTTGCGGAACCCAAGTCCCACCGCCTGGTCAAGCAAAAAGCACAGCAATGACACTAATGGCTGCAGACTCAGGTAAAAGGACCATAACGGTTCTGACGTACCTCACGAACTTACATATACCGACGTCTGACTTTGATTTGCTGGCCATTTCAACTTGCGACCATCGACCATCCAAGATGGGAGCAAGCAGGTCTAATCAAGCTGGAGAACGACACAAACAAGCCAAAGTACCATGTTGCCGCACAGTCGCAGGTAGCTAAGGAGGACACGGAAGAAGTCGACCTAGAATCAAGTGTAAGTGCTCAGATTTTGTGCCACGAACTCCTGCTGATGTAGCTCACACTGGCGAAAATACTCCAGCCAATGTTGTCTATGGTCAATGTCGATTAATCATACAGGAATTCGGCACACGGCACTTGCTAGCTGCCGAGCGAGCGACCATGTGCTCAATAGCTTACCCAGGGTTGTACATACCTAGTAATATGCCGTCAGTTAGATCCCTATCCTAGGGTCTCAGGTAGTCGACGTCAACACTTCTCCTAGCAATCTCCGTACTAGTGCATCAGCATCCAACAGCGCTGCTAGTCTCTCTTACCCGAAGCGTCTGCCAACAAAGAGCGACAAGAATAGAGAGAAGTTGAACTGCGGAAGACCACAACGTTCGTGGTAGCTGGTATGAAAAATGCTGAGCTGCGACCTCCTGCGCCGCGGTCGGTCATGAGCAAGGCAAGGCAAGTACTGCTGGCACTGCGTCTGATGTGCTGAACATCGATCGATACGGGGGACCCTATGCAACCGCCAGGCAACGATCGAGCCGCGGGGTGATTTCAGAAACAAGCAAAGATGACTGACTGACCAGTGAGGAGAAACAGAGATAGCATTGTGAATTCGTCCAGAGCGCTACAAAGATACTGGTTGGCTGAGGACATGCGCTCTCCCGGTAAGCCTGGCAATGAGTCTATGACCGCAGCTCAGCTCACCAAAGACCAATCCAGATCCGTTACGAACAACGCACACATATGTACTACATCTTTGACTGTCTGTCGTATAAATAGTCCTACCTCTCCACAAGTTCAGAAGAGGTAGGGTGGAGTAGACAAGGGCCTGCTAAAACCCGTGGTTTTGGTCTTCCACATAACGAATTTTGGGACTTTGGAAGGTCCCTGGACCACCTCTTGATCATGGAGATGTGATTTCAAGATGCTTCCGAACGTGGTTGTGCCGCCGTAGGAGCGGGACGGCGTACATTATGACGAATCATCGGTTGTGATTCCTGCATCTGACAAGCTGTGCATCAGATACCACCGTGTTTCATGGGGAAAACGAGACAAGATGCAAGGCAGAGATGCAGCAATGGTGTGGTGGTGAAGAAAAGCGAAGACGCGCGAGAAAAGAATGATTTAATCTCGATTCAAACGCCAAGGCAAAGCTAAACCGTTTCCGGTTAGCTTGATTTGCTGGAAGCTCGACAGGTATCAATGTCTCGCGGAGTGGCTCGATCTCTTTCCTTTCCTCTCTTCACACATTTCATAACAGATATTGAACGCATTTAATCAACCGCTAGATCCTTTTGATATCATGGGCTGGTTTGGTCATAATGGCGAACTAGATTGAGACATCAGGCACATTAAGGCTCTTCTTCCTGAACTTACTCGGTGGAGGACAGAGTCACCTGCGTGCCGGCCATTTCTTCTCTTTCTTTATGATTCCTTCCGCACACAAGCGATTGCAGCAAGCTGGGCCGATTCAAGCCCCGGTAGATGTACGACAAGTAGGTGAAGCGAAGGGGATAGTAAGATAGCACGTATGAGCATTTCATTCTGCAGCGTCAAAGTTGCGGGGAAATTTTTCCAGGCCAAATTCTTGTACATTTTGCAAGATTCCAGACTTCTTGATTGCAACATCCTCCATCTGCTGCGTTGACACTCATTCCCACATGCCATGTGCAACGACCATTGCTGACTCTGTCGAACACCACTAACGGCGTCCTCCACCAACGACCTGGTCACCAGCCTTTGTTCTGTTGCACAAATTATTACTACCAGGCCCAACAAGATATCACCAATCCAGCTGTTTACTACCCCAAGTACCTCCCACGACAACAACCCACCACCATGAAGCTACTCACAACAAACTTCCTCACCTGCGCCATCAAGACCTGCAAAACGTCGTCCGCCTCGTACCCGCTCCATTTCCGCGACGCGCAACTAGAACAGAACCCCAGCACATTCAACGCGACCTTTGTCATGAACATCCTCCCGCGCCTCGATTGGACCGCTCTCTCCACCACAGCAGCGGAGCTAGGACTCAGCGCAATGCTGCCAGACCACAATCCCGCCGACGACATGATGGTGGACACCGAAGGCGCGACAGAAGCAGAGATCGAGGCCGCCAAGGGCAAAGAGGTGGACGAGGAGACCCTGAAGAAGCTGCACACACTGCTGATGGAGACGGGCGTGGTGGAGGGCAAGTTGGTGTGCGGGAACTGCGGGTTCGAGTACCCCATCAAAGAGGGCGTGGGCAACTTCCTGTTGCCGCCACATCTGGTGTGATGATGCGTGCAGACAGGATTTGCGGATCAATGATGACTCACAGAGGCTACGATACGAGGAAGTGTGCATGGATGCCGTGCCGGTTGCACTTCAGCAAAGATGTCACTGATGTGAGGGTGCAACCAGATCTCTCTGCCGCAGAAGCATGGATCGAACGCCTCGAAAGACCCCGTCATGTCGACGCGTCGTGCTTACGAAATAACCGGTCTCTTCGTCGAGCTCAACAACAAGTGGGGCAGAAGGGCGTCGCCAATGGCATTATCTAGCAGAGAGAATCTCGGCCTAGACAGATTCGACAGAGATGCCATCCATATTAGTGATCACCGGTGGCAAGGGCCGGCGAATTGTAGGGTCTTTTCGCTAGGTCCAGAGATTACAGATATGGAAAGAGATGGAGAGAACAAAGAAGGAAGGGACGAGATGAGCAGGAACCTGGTGGGCGAGCACCATGAAGCTCAACGCCTTTTCTCGAGTAGGGACATGTTATTCCGTGCCAACTGTCCAGGCGTAATTGCAGGAATGGAATGAAACCTTTGTACCGGTACAATCTTTTTTTCGGTCTGCAATGACAGATCGATTGATTTATCGTCTACCGCCTGATCATTCGCCTCACATCACATCACATCACGTCACAGTCTGCAACACTGCAGTAACCATACAGATAATCATGCGCTGCCTCGTCTGTAGTAGACAGTCTCGAAGAAAAAGTCGTCTGTGTGCAGAATGTGCATGCAGCACGTCAACACCGAAATCTGTAGAAACAAACTCGAACGCTAAAATGGGGGTATCCTCCGAATCAGAACGAACATGAAAACAAAAGCCTTCTCTTTCGCGTCCCGCCTCGTCAAAAGAACGTTCCCGTCGTACATACATACATGCGTAACATCAGAAGAGCATCGCACTCTCCCTCTTCCTTCTCTTGTCCGTGCTTGCGCCCTGAGGCAGTAGTATTCTGTCCAGACTGCCATATTGCTCTTCACCTTCCATCTGCGTCTGTTGCATCGCTGGCGGAGCAAAGCCTTGCGTGCGCGGGTAGTCTTGTGGGTCCGACACGTACTGTCCATTCTCGTAGCTGGGGTGCACAGGGGTAAAGCCGAATTCGCCCGAGCCCGAAGCCTGATGTGTCTTGGATGTGCTCGAATCATGGTCTTGATCCTGGAAGTTGCTCTGATGATAGGCTGGGGTTGGCAGGTCAGAGAACATCTGGCGTCGTGGTGAACGAATATCGTCAGGGGCCAAGTTAGCGGGTGGACGCAGCTCGGCCTGCGAGATTTGTGGTCGTGGCGCCGTCTGACCAGGATGCTGCTCAAAGATCGCGTCGAACTCACTCAGGAACAGGTTGAATACTGGCGTTGGAATGTTGACTGTCGGTGAGAAGACGATACCCATGTTGCGAACAGACATCTTGTTTTTGCTTGCATTGTCGGTCACTTCGAGCAAGTATTCCGAAAGTGCGCGAAGCAGTGCGAAATTGACCTTTGGTAGACGATGAACCAGAACACTGGAGGCTGACACCTTCTCCTCTTGTGATTCGAGCTCCAGAACTTTCAGGAATTCGATGTGTAGATCTCGTGTCAGAATTGGAGAAGGCAGATCTCTTAGGTACGTCTTGAACAGTGATGCCACTGCATGTACATCATAGTATTCCCCCTCGTCAACAAGGTCAACATCGCCTTCACTGTTGAAGCGTTCCTTAAGAGTCTTGACCACGATGTTCGAACCGCTGAGGCGGAAGAGTCCTTCCTCGTTCTCTGCTTTACAGAAACGTAGGTATTCGATGCTTCGGTACACGACGGCTGGCAGCTGCACATCAATATTGAGAGGTGAACAAAACTCGACTGCTTCGACAAGTGGTAGCCCAAACACAGCGCGGACGTAACCATTGGGCCGCACCACTCGCGGCCTGCTTGAGAAGTCCAACTGTCTACCCTGTTGAGTCAACTGCTCCTGCGAACTCTTCTTGAAATGGAAAATGTTGCCCTTTTTCAACTTGTCCTTGGAAATATGCTGAGAAGTGCTTCGGTTGCCCCACTGGCTGCTGTCTTGTATTGGTGCACCGTTGATCGGCCCCGAAATGTTGGTGTTCTTGGACATGTGTTCACTGACACTTCCATCATTAAAGGATATAGGACTGGTGGGCGAGGAGGTATTGCTGTGAGTCTCCATTCTGATCTCCTTGACGCTTGATGCCTGTGGCTTGCTCACGAACGACGAGTTTGTTGACACGGAAGGGCTCTCTTCCTCCGGTATGTCGGAGGGCTCAACGTAGCGGAGCAGTGCCGCCACCCACTGATCTCGATCTGCGTCACTCTCGGCACATAGAATATGACGGACATACGACGTGGAATCTTTCTTCTTTGGCTCTTGTATGAGGAAGGCATGCCGGTATTGCTCCTCAGAATCATTGGCGGCAGGTTCTTCGGGCTTCTGGCTGCCAATCCTGGAATGTTGCAGCCTTATGGTGCCGAGGTGTGGTCCGCCAGGTGTCTCGTAGTATCGTAGTTCTGGGCTGTCGAGCACAAACCACCTAGACTTCCAACCCCCAAAGTTCTTTCCTCTTTTCGTCAAGAAGCCAGTTTTGACTACTTTCCCAGACAGACTTGTATTTTGTGGTAACGAGTCTTGGTGTACGCCAGGGTGCTTGGCTGGTTCGTTCGAGGGGTCAAGCACATCTGTGGAGAGGAAACGACATATCAGCAGCGCGGATGGCTCGTCCATTTCCATGTCAAGTAGTTCTTCGAAGTATGTGTCGACGGCCTCTCTTCGAGCGTCGATGACCGCTGGACTTTGACCGGTAAAGAGTTTCCGATCTGGCAGTCTCGGTAGATCCTTGCACCTAGGTCTGAGTTGCTGCTCAAGTTGTGGTAACACTGCAGGTATCTTTTCTATGCGCCAGAGTTCGTTTCTACTTGCTCGTGAGAACACGGACAAGCTAAACACGGTAGAGTCATCCTGGGTCCTGAGTCCTAGCATACTATGCCTTGATGGTCGTAGTCGTGAAGATGCTACCCTGACTTGAATCGAAGGTAGGGCGTTCGGTGGGAATAGAAGATTCGGATACTGCGAACTCACCAAGCCCTGGTAGACGGGAGGAACGTCGTTGGAGGATGTCGGTTCGTGCACTTGTAGGCGATCTTGTTGCTGATACTCCTGTTGGGCAGCTTGTCGTGCCATTTGATTCTGGCGCTGTACGATTGCAGGGTCTGTGAACGGGGACGGACTCATCATGGGTGCGGGTATTGCTTGCTTGGGAGCACGTGGCGAAAGTGGACCTGGAGGTGGTGCACGTGGTGACATGGGCAGTGCCCCGAAGCCGGCGATGTTCTGGTTGATGGGTCGAGGACTTGCTGGCAGACCCGGGCTACGCAACGGCATGGCGACCAAACGCTCATGTATGGGACCTGCCTGGGCGGCATTGAGTGGGTTGCCTGGTGCCAATGCTTGTTGCGGACGTGGGCTCGCTGGTAATATGGCGCCTATGGTAGGGGGTGCAAGGGTTGTTTCTGTTTGATCTTCACTTTCACCTGGAGGCTGCGACTTCTTTTTAGATTTACTTCTCGCTTCCTGCTCTTTTATTACGCTCTTCTCACGGTCTTTGTCGTCTTCCTCGCGTGTCTTACGCCTGCCTCTTGGCTCGTTATCATTCTGGTGGCTGGGCAGGGCGTAATCTGAACCATTGACCCATGTCTTGGATGTAGCGTCGTGGTTCTGAAGCAGATTGAGTGGTTTCGGAGCAGTCTTGCGCAAGGCAGAGAAACCTTTGCTTGGTTTCTCAGTCATTGGAGTTGCTTCGGTCAAGGCGAAGACAGGCTGGGCTAGATCCATGGTCTGTGCTTGGAGGGCCGGTCGCTTCACGCTGTTCTCATGCGTGGGTGCAGGATGGGCCTCCGCTGTGACAGCAGGACCAAGAGCGTGCACGGGTGAAGTTGACCGATTGGTAGCATTGTCTTCCTGCAGTAGCTCTGGCGGCTGAACCGCGTTTGCGTGGCGAGGCTCGATCAGCTCTCGAGGGAGCGATCGAGTAGCAGCGCTTGGGAGGGCACCCTGCGACTGGACCTCTTTAAGTTTCTTCTTGTATCTATCTCGGTCTTTGGTGACACGCTCGAGATCCTTGTTCAAGCCGAGGAGCAATGCTCTCTGCTTCTCGACCAAGTTCCACAGTTGGCTGTTCTGGCTGGCGGCATGATTCTTCTCTTTCAACAAATGCAGCACCAGGTTCTCGGCCGAGCCTGCGGTTGCGATGAGACCACGAATGCTGGATGGACTTGGGGCTCTCCCGTCGCCTTGCTCCTTTCGCTGCAGTGAAGAGGCCGAGACGGACGATATGGCGGAATCGATGGAGGAGGTTCGAGGCATGTCGTTGTGCAGAGACCTGCCGGAGCTGAAGCCAGCAGTCGGCCGGGAGCTCCGAGTGCTGCTGGCGATAGATTCAGGAGACCGGGTTCGGTTTAGTGCCAGCTCTTCGACGTCTGAATCTTCCTCGTCGCATGCAAGCCCGTTGCTTTTCTTCGCTGTCGTGGACTGAAAGGCGGCTCCAGGATCCGATACAGACTGACTCGCTACGTCAGGATTGGCGAGTCCCAGCTGAGCGACCCTTGTCTCTGGTACCGATGGCGCTGGTCCTGAACCTGAAGATGTCCCATTGGCAACGGGAGTAGGGTTGGCTCTAGCGCTCAGGTTCAGATAGTCACGGGGTATAAGCTTGTTGGTCAGGATCGAGTTGGCTGAAGTGGCATACGGCTGACCAGACTGCCGGGAAAGAGCGTTGAGAGGGGAAACGTAAGGATTCGTTCGTGCGGGAGGCGCTGAAGGAGTGAAACCGTTCTTGACCGACGAGTGCGACATGGTCCAGGAGTGAAAGTCTAGGCTGTGGCCGTCATTGGCCTGTCGGGAGCGGAGAGTGGGATAGTAGACAGCCTGCACGAGCATCCATTCATACCACACGCTGCCAGACCAGCTGTGCTACGCGACGGGCAGATGGCGGCACTGCGCCAGGAACAGGCACGGTGATATGGTGACTGGTCAGAGAGGGAGAGAGAGACGGCGACCAGTAACCAACAAGACTCTACCTAACTTAGATGTGATTAAGCGCCCGCTACCTCGCCTGGACCGGCCTTGGTGGAGCGACGATCTGCCCCCTCAAGAGCCACCACTGCAATTTCAGGAAGGTACCGAGGAGCACCTGCATGATGGATACCGCCTAGTACCGTAGTCGACGGAGACTGACTCCCATCGGTACTCTACCCTGTTATAGCCAGCAGCTAGAGAGTCTCACACCTTGAACATCTAAGACACGCACTGTCTTCTCCGATTGCTCGACTGTTAATGCTCGTATCCATCACTGGCCGTGACAGACGAATCTCAGCAAGCGAGAGTGAGCATGTCGAAAGAACATGGTGCAATGTGCTAGGTGCCGATGCTATTGGTGCAAAAGCTAGGTACCAAAACCTTAAACCACACCCACATCAAGTTGGTCTCTGCCCCATACTTGGTACACTGGCAGATCTGCCTACGAAGAAGATGCCACTAACCATGCAAGCCATCCATGCGGGACAAGATTTTCTCTCACATCCACTGCGCGATCACGACATCCGCAGCGACAGTGAAGATGACATTGACTTCAAATGCACACACCTGCTCAGCTGGGTTATTTCCAGGTTGCAATGTGCTCCGCCGCCTGCTTGGAAGTTCGTCGCACCACTTCTCGGCCTCGAGGTGACTATCGACAACTAGCCTGGTCTATGCTTCTACACTTCTCCCACGAGATGCGTCGCTCCCACCGCACGGACAGCTGTACCACGTAAGATCATGATTGGTTATGGTGTTCTGAGCACCGTCGCACCATCGCCATCGATACTCAAGCTATCGAGAGGATTAGTATGCTTGCTTATGTTGGCAGATCACAGTAGCAGGAACCTAGGGCAGAAGCCTTGGAGTCAATAGCTCGATTCCACTGTCAGCATCGTGCTAGGCAGATCTATAATGGCCGCATCCGATCTTTTCCCAAAGCTGTATGTCTCGCTGGATAGACCGCATTGAAGCATTCGTATTGATTGTGGATATTTTGGTGGTGTATTGTACTTGACTTTCTCTTGAAGACCATGCGTGATCACCAGTCACGAGACAGCTTTGATGCTGCCTACCTTTCGGGCCATAGCCTCCTCCCAAATCCATTCCCCACATTCGCTATGCCATGTTCGACCGTGCTTCTTCTACCGCAATCCCTCGATGCAAATATACGCCGTCATGGCTTAGAACTTGGCGAAAGACTTGACGGCCTTTCCTCTTCTTGGCAGAACTCGAAGGACGTTGAATCGGACCTATGCTTTGTTAGACGGCGTCTCTCTTCTCGCATGAATCGACGTACAGTCTTGCTGAGAGGTCGGCATTGACCGACTGTGACGATGTCGCCCTCCTCAACACGGAAAGCTGGGGACACGTGGGCAGCCAAGTTGCTGTGTCTCTTCTCGTATCGGGCGTACTTGGGAACGAAGTGAAGGTACTCTCTTCGGATGACGATGGTTCGGTGCATCTTGGTCGAGATGACCTTGCCGGTCAAGATTCGTCCTCGGATGGAGACCATACCGGTGAATGGGCATTTCTTGTCTGCATATCGCGTATCAGCATGCTGCTCTTTCCGTGCTTCCTTCTCCGCCAACTGTTCTCTTCTGCTGTCGACGTACCGATGTAAGAACCCTCAATCGCCGTCCTTGGCGTTCTGAATCCCAGACCGACATCTTTGAACCATCTTCGACCGGCCTTGCTGCCCTTGCTCTTGGCGTCTTTCGACTTGTGGTTGAGGAAGATGTGCGGTTGCTTTTGGTAAGCGCGCTCGGACTGGACAGTCAATTCGGTGGCCATGCTTGCGACTGGATTTGGCGGTAAATGGGTGGAAAGGCTTCAATCGTAGTCGTCGTGAGGTTGCGACCGAAGATTTGGCAGATGGAAGCGCACCGCACACAACACAAGTCTTGGCACAGAATCTTGGCCCATGTCGAGGCTGAGACTGAGCCTTGTGTCGCTAGGGCTCGGTTAGGTCATGTGACTGCATGTGCTGACATGACGTCGGCTAGAAGAGGCCGATCCTGGGCGGCCGACTACAGAAGTGTAAACAAACCAGTAGCGACATGCTGGACGCGCCTGTTTTCCCTCTTCCACGCCCACCGCACACCTTCCCTTCGGCTTGTTTCGCCGTCTCATACTGGTCTCGCTGTTCAATACTCACTTGAATGCCTGCTTATACGTATGTGATCATCTTTACCTCCATGCGCTAGGCTACACTCCTGTGCGCCAGCACGTATACACCAAGATGGAGGAACGCCGAGAGAAATCAGCTCGGCCAAAGTCGCGCCAGTCGCTTGCACACCTGCCCTCCAAAGCCAACATGACCACTGACATTGCGGCTTTGAAACGCGCTGAGGAGGCCAAGAACAAGCTAAAACGTTCTCGCGGGAAGAGCTTGGGTCCAGGAGGCCTGGAGGCTTTGACTGAGACCAACGCGAATGCATTCAAGGTTGGGCGCATTGAGCACGATGCGCAGAGCAAGGTTCGCTGACTGCCCTAGATCCCGCCTATGTTCCAACCGAAATCGATCCTGAAACCAGCTGTGCCGCTCACTCCGCCCAAGGTGATACCCTCCTTTGACGAGCTGCGCAAGAAGGACCCCCAAAAGGCCAAGTCACCGACGAAGAATGCAGCAGAAGACCTGCTCATCGACTTCTCTACGCCCGGCACCATTCCAAAACACAGTCAAAGCACGTCGATGCCGGGTGTGGAAAACTTGGTCGACCCGTTCAGTCCTATCGCTCGACCGGCCTCGAAGGGTAGCGTTGAGCAAGACCAGCAGGTGCTCGACGAGGAGGAGCGGCGCAGACAGGAACAGAAGAAAGCCGCCATGGAGCAGAGAGCTGCCCGACGCAAGTCTCTGGCCAACAGACGCGTCTCGTTTGCGCCCGAGGCTACTCTGCATACCTGGAGTGTCATGGAACTCATGGAGGACTCGACAACCTCTTCTGCCGCAAATTCGACGAGACGACAATCAGCCATGACCGCTGCCCAGTCGCCGATGCCAAGCCTGGCTACTCCTGCAAACGAAGACGAGCCTCCTTCCACCCCCATAGAACAACATAACGACGAGGTCATTGAAAGTACACCTGACTCGCAACGCGAGCTACACCAACGTAAGCGACGGAGGACTTCGGATGCTGTACAGAGCAGCGACGATGAGTCCTTCTCCAGTCCGGGCGATGGTGACGATAGTAGTCCTATGAGAGTGGAAGATAGCATCGATTCAGAATCCGATACGGACGGCGACACCGCCATGAGCCTGGACGAAGCTACCCAGAATACTGTCCGTTCATCGAACTCGTCCAGCACGCAAACGAGTCTCGACGAGCGTTTGCGACTGGCGGCAAGTCAAGCGGGAACCGATGGCATCGACTACGACGAGCATGGTCCAGGTATAGAGGACGAGGACGACGACGATCAACCCATGGAAATTGCCGACGGTACTGTGACGCACGCGTTCAGACAGTTCACTCGTAAGAACACCAACATGCCAGGTACGCCCGGCGATGACGCCGACAAGGAGAACGCAAAACGCTTCCAAAACGACTCGATCTGTAGCGATCAAGAACAAGAAGATCTTGGTGACGATGATGCCACAATGGGCATGACTATGGAGATGACACGTGCTGTTGGAGGTATTGTCGCAAATGGCGTGGTCAAGGCAAGCAAGCCTAACTCCAGCCGTCGCGGAAGTAATGCTTCCCGGCGAAGCTCCTCTGCTGCTGACTCCAGCTATGGAGACGAGACGATGGACATGACGGTCGCTAAGGGCGCCATTCTCTTGGGCCATAATGGTGAACAAGACATCGACGAACAATTTTCTGATGAGGAAATGACGATGGAGATGACAAAAGCAATTGGTGGGATTAGAAAGCCCAACAAGCGAGAGTCACTCCCGTCTATCATGGCCGAGGAAACTGAGTCAATGGACATGACAGTGGCAGCGGGAGGTATCCTGCCCCCTATTGAGGAGCACACCGAGCCTCAGTCAACATTCGAAGGCGACATGACCGGCGCCATGGACATGACGCGAGCAGTTGGTAAGATCTTACCACAACAAGAACCCCAAGACGATATCGAAGACGTTGTCCAAGCAGATGTGGAGCAAGCGACTCCCAGCGCACAGCTCGAACAAGAAATGACCGAGTTCATGGCTGCTCCCTCCAGTGTGACACGACCAATGGCAACGGTTGCATCAGAGACCGGAAGTCCAACTCTGAAGCCACGACTCTCAGCTCGAAGACCTGCTCCGGCTAGTCGCAGCACAACACCAAAATCTGCCACGAAAGTGATTTCACCCCAAGTGGCTGGACAAATGACACCTTCAAAACAACTGACTCCCGCAGCAGCCAAGAGCACCTCACCGAAGCGCACACCAATGTTAGGTGCGAATGTGACTACCAGAGGCGCGTCACCCAAGATGTTATTCGCGAAGGAGATCCAACAGCGAGCATCTCCAGCTGCTAGAAAGAGTCCTCGAAAGGCACACAATCCTTTGTTCTCGAAGGATGAAGCTACCAGCTTACATACGCCAAAGGTTGTGTTACGCGCACCCAAGCCACACCAGCACCTTCGACGCCGGAGTAGTGGTGTCGGCGTTGACAGCGAGGGCACAGGGTCGCCCAGAATTTCTGAGATTCTATCGCGTCGCGGATCGATCGGTGACGGCTTGTCAAATTTCCAGCTCCAAAAGGGATCGAAACGGCAGATTCAGTTCGAAGACCCTCAGCAGATTGAGCACGAGATTGATACCGAACGAGCTGAAGAACACCGTCGGGAAAGTGGTCGTTTCATCATGGAACAAGAGGCGAGTGAGCAACAAGAGGAGAATACGACGCAAAACCTGAAAGAGCTGATTCAGTCGATGACTCCGAGGAAGAACGAGCAAGCCACAAAGCTAAAGGGTAGGAAGAGTCTAGCTGTCGGCTCCGCTAGAGGTTTGCTTGGAAAGCGGCCAGCTGAGCTCGATGGCGACGAAGATGATGAAGGAAGCACCCCAAAGCGGCTCAAAACTGTCTCTCGCGAAGGCAGTCCTGTCAAGAAAGTACACTTGCCCAAACCACCTACCAAAGAAGAGACTACTGGTAGACTGTCACGTGCTGAGCAGCTCGGTCTTGCAGCTGCCTCTCAATCAGCACACACACCGACTCTAAGCCTGTCACCTGTGAAGAAGGTCAAGAGCCCCAATCACACCGGCAGATTCAGGAATCCACCTTCTGCTCAGAAGCCTGCATCCTTCGAAGAACGGCTCGACAATGTCGTTGGTGCGACCGACATTACTGTCATACATCCTGAGGCTGTCGAACAGGTCGCGGAGGAGGAAAAAATATCACTGCAGCAGTTCCTGAATATGACGAATATTCACTTCATCGAACTGTCAACGACCAAGAGACGCCACACAATGGCTCAACCGACAAATGAGTCCGCAAATGGAGAATCAGATGGTACCTCCCAAGCATCCTTCGTCGCAGCTGCCACTACCTTGCCATTGCTTGAGATGTATCAGCATGCCACCAGAGAGCTCAAAAACTACATTTCTTCTGGCCGCGACATTATCCGGCAAATCGAAGCAGAGACTTTTGCTGAGCAGCCTACAATATTCAAGGAATACGTTGATGCTCGGCCGGAGGTCAAAGCTGTCATGGACAACCAATTCCGCAACGGCAAGACAAGTGCCCGGCTACAAAGCAAAGAAGGTTGGTACACGTGGCGCGGCCAGCTCGTCGGTGGGCTTCAAAACGGTCTTGAAAAAGAAGTCAAGGCGCCTCTGGAGCACGACAAGCAGGTTCTATCAGCCCAACAAGAGGCATTGGATCGGGTTGTTCCGCAGTTGGCCGCCAAGAAGCATCAGCTTGAGCTGCAACTGCAAAAGCTGCGACGTCGTCTTAGCGAGTTTGAAAGCTTTGACCATGAAGAGCTGAAGCAGAAAAGGAAAGCACTGCGCACGATCGACGATGATGTCTTACAGAGATCAGTGCATCTGTCTGAGCTTCAGCAACAAATACAAGAAAAGGACGAAGTGTTATCGTCAGTTGCCGAGCTTCGCCAGGAAATGCAAGACCAGATCAACGAGGCAGTACGTGTGCAAGAGGAGCAGCGTCGCTGGCCCGCAAAAGAAGTTGCCAATTACAAATCAGGCGTCGAGAAGCTTGAGCAGGAAACCGGTTGGAAACTGCTCACGGCAGAAGAGGATGTTGAAGACCCTAACGATCTCGGTGTTGCTTTGACCCTGAAGTACAAAGATCAACTGCGGCTCTTCTTCTACCCATCTGCTTTCCAGGCAAAAAGCGACGGCCGGCGGAGATCCGGACGCAAGTCGAGATCCGTTTCAGGTCCTACTGCCCCGATCAGTTTGACCTACAACCCGGACCAGGACGGCGATGTTCACCCTAAAGATCTTCCGGTCGAGCTCAGGTTCTTTTTGCAGCTCATTCAGAGCCAGTTACACGCTTTCACCATGATGCCGAAGGGTTCGGTGAGTTGTCAGACAGTGCTGAAGACGGTCTCGGAAGGCTGGCCCCTGGCTCAAAGAGTGTCGGCCGAGATCACATCACTGAGTGCGGCTGGCATGGTCAAGTCATCAATCTTGAGCGATGAGAAGTTAGGCACGAAACTGATGCTCATGCAGGCAGATCGAAGCCGGGTTGACATTGAATTTGTGTTAACGGCGTCACCACTCAACGACGGGGAGGTATCGACCAGCACAAGCGTTTCCGCAACACCAGTGTATGGTCCAGCAAGTTCCCTTATGGATACGTCCAAGACGAAAAGGGTGGAACATGCCTTGTCAAAGGAAGTCGAGAGCAAGACTCTAGGCGAGGGCTCTTGGCTCAGCGCCGTCCGTGGCTTCGAGGAATGGCTGCAGGCCCAACTGCAGGCGACACGGCAAGAAGCGCTCAAGCCGAAGCAAACCGCCAAAGCGCAACCTAAGCCATTGATTCAGGAACAGCCGGAACCACGAAGAGCGACAACTGCGTCTCCGAGACGAGCACCATCTCAAGCAAGCACGACACCTAAGCATCCACCGCGCTCACCGCTCGCGCCGAAGACTACAAACAGCAGGATACAGAGGAAAGCTCTGCCGATCCCAAAGAAGCCCGTGCTGTCATCTTCGCAGCAGCAGCAGCAGGAATCGATGCTGCCTCAGCCAACGAACTTCAGAGAAAGTCAATTCCGACAGAGTCAGCACCAGCAAAAAGGGAAGGAGAATGTGGTCCCAGGTTCGGCCAAGGCAAATGGTGTTGACGCGGAGGTTATCGCTGCGAGTGTCGACTACGATGACGTCGATGTCTTTGGTGGTTCGCAGCCTGCGATCCCGCCGGAGGTGCAGGAGGCCATGATGTACACGCCGGTCAAGAAGCGAGTTGGCGCGCTGAGGCGCTCGCCCATCTGAGCATCTAGGTAGTAAGTAGTAGCTAGCAGTTGTGACGATGGATTTACTCGTCCTTAGTCTTTGCGGTGGACTGAGCGTCGGGCTGCCCTGGTTTGATGGACTGCGAGACGATTGGGCCTTTGGAGGATTAGATGGTGCATTGTGGCATGGGGATCGGATGGCCAGTCTCTGGTTTGATAGCGCGGAGCTCACGGGACGTGTTTATTGTGGTTGGGCATGCGTGCACGCATACTACCTGTGTTATCAGCAGGCCTTTGGAAGGCCCTGTGCCAGAGAGAAAATGGCATGATCTATTCTTTCGAGTGCACGCCACGCCGCATTGAGAACAAGCAATGCACTCACCCCGTTGTGTGCGATCAACTTAGTGACTAAATACCGAGGAGCACGGAGCGTCCAATCAAGCCCAATCGTGTCAACGTGCGATTCATCCCGTGTATTGTGTTGCGTTGTGTCGTCGCCTTCCTTCCTTCCTTCCTTCCTTCCTTCCTTCCTTCTCAGTCGCCCGCAGCCAGAACCTCCGCTAAGTTTAACTTGTCTTGCTGTGCTATGCTGTGCTGTGCTGTGCCGAAACACTCACTGTCCACGCACAAGCTGAGACCGGCCGATGTATGTCACTCACTGCACTGGAAAGGGAACGCCACGGGACTGGGGTTGTGGTGCGCGGGCGAGTGAGCTCACGGTGTTCGTTCGTTCGTCGCTTGCTTGCTGGGAGCTGAGCTGAGCTGGCTTGTTTTCACGGATGGCGGGGCTGGTGTGTGTGTGTGTGGATGGACGTGCAAGGGAGGGGGGCTGGGAAGCGATAGTCTGCGAGTCTACGGCGGCGCGGGAGAGAGGATTCATGGCAGGAGTGTTGGTGCGGTGCGGTGCATTAGCGGATTCTTCTGTCTTGTCAGTGCGAGGGGATGGGATGCGCCATTTTTCTTAGTTGAGGAGGATTGGGATTCTGCTTCGTCCGTACATAATAATTACATGCGTGCATACATAATGGATTATCTGCGGCGTCGTCGGGAGCTGAGTGAGTGAGTGAGTGGCTAAGTGTGCACTGAATTCAGGAGGTGAGATGACGCACACGCCCCTAGTACTTACTCCTCCTTCTCTCCATCCAGCTCCTGTTGGGTCCTCGTTCAATCCCAGCCTATCTTCAGCCGCCACCAGTCCTCGGGCTGATCCAGCGGCGAGTCGCGGAAATAGCTCTTCTCACCCTTGATGTCGGCGAGTTTCTTCACCGCCTGGCGCTCGTTGGCGGCATAGTCCCACGTCGGCTTGCCCTTCTTGCCGCCCTTGAACGCCTGGCCCACGGCGCCCATGACGCAGCTCACCATGGCCCTCTCGGCGAACGCGGCGTCGCGCAGCGAGCCGGACCGCGTGGCCTCGGGCGTGTTGTCCGTTGTCATTGCGCAGTTCCACACGATCGCGACGCATTTGGCCTGGTGCTGCTTGAGCTCGACGTCGAAGACGACGGGCTCGGTGTCGCCGAAGAGGATCTGGCAGTGGCCGACGAGGTCTTTGGCCGTTTTCGGCGTGAAGCTGATCCCCGTCTTGGGGTCGCTGATTGGGCGCGGGATGTTGAAGTAGCCGGCTATGGCTTCCGAGGTGACTTCGTCCCAACTTTTGCCGTTGCCTCGCTTTTCGAACGTTTGCTCGGGAGCGGAGGCGAGCATTGCCGCTGGGTGAGGGACGCCGTGTCCTGGGTGGAAAGGGCCAGGAAGGACGGGTCTGCTGTTGTCTACGATAGACTGTCCTTGTGGCGGGAGTCTGGCTGCGTTGTCTGTGGGAGCTGCGAGAGCCGTGGTGGCACCCATGGCCACGGTGAGGAGTGAGAGTCTCATGCTTAACTGTGGTATGAGGGTATGTGCATTGATCGTTAGCAGCAATCGAGATTCGAGCGTTACCTGATCTTTACCCTGATGTTTTTGGCGACAATAAAAGTGGCGGGAAACTGACGACTTAAGTAGTTGAGAGCAAACCTGAAACATGCGCTGCTACACATGGTGGCCTGGTACCAGACACACAGCTGATCCATTATGTGTAGAATCTGCTCAGTACCAGAATATGCTGTGCACCTCGTAGCGCCAGGCGATTGGTACCAAAGTGCGACATTAAAATGTGCTCAGGACCCTTCACCTCAGAACCTCACCTCAGAACATAGCGATCGCTGTATTCACGAGTCGCAGCAATACTGTGATGTCAGCCGAGGATATGATTGTTAGTGAGCTACGGCGAAAAGAGATGTATGCTATGTATTGAAAGAGTGCATCGGGGTAGGTGGTGAGGGTTCTGGTACTTGTGCGATTCCATTCATAGCATGGTTCCGGTTGTAGCCGAGACCTGAAGTCTGGTACTCTCTACCTTCCGCCCCTGCTTTACCAACTGCAGCGGAATTTACTGTACTCTGTCTTACACCCGTCTTCAATGCAGAACTCTTGTAGACAAGTCGTAGCTTGTGACTGTAGACGCCCGACTAATCAACAGCCTCACACCCTCGTACTTCTTCTATCCTACCAATAAGACCTGCCTCTCCCCCCACTTGCCCACGAAGCCTTACTCCCAGCCTCACCACTCAGATTAGAGCCCCAATCATACGTCCACGAACTAGCAGCCATCGAAGGCCGTTGCTTCCTTGCATCATACGCAGCACGCATGGCTTCCTCGCGCTCCCGCTGCTCAGCCTCCCACGCCCGATCCGCTCGCGCAGAGCTGCGCCGTCGCTGCGGGCTGGAGCAGCGGTCACGGTCGCGGGTGCTGGTACCAGAGGTATACGGGTTCCCCCTGCCGACGCAGTCGCCGTAGCCGTAGTAGTCTGTAGGGTTTATCGTCGAGGGTTTGCGGCTACGGTGGGATCTAGACCGGACCACGGGCGACTCAGGTTCGTAGTGGGACGAGGAACGCATCGAGCGTTGGGCGAGTGAGGGTCTTCGGGTTATAGCTGTGCGTGTGGGGGTGTCGTATGCATGGCGAGCTTGGTCTGTGGCAGCTGCTGGTGGGTTAGATCTGTGAGTGTGCGAGTGTTTCCGGGAACGGGAACGTGGTGGGGGAGCATACCCTATGTCGTGCTCCATTCTGCCGTAGTCTATTCTGCGCATTCGGGAACCGGAGCTTTCGTACTCGTAATGACGACTGTCGTAGGGGCCACTCGAGAAGAAGTCAGAGAACCCCATCCTGGACCGATGAGCTATGCTTGATATGCTGTGGTTGATGGAGCTTCTCGACTGTGATTGACAGTTCTAGCGTGGTAAATGATGGAATAGAGAGGTACGGGGTTGGAGAGGACTGCCGGTCAGTGTTGATATATGGTGAAGAATGCATGGTAAGAGAAAGGCCATTGTCATCAGCGTTCAGAAGCGCCAGTTCCTGTTTGACAGGAAGAAGGGGACCATTGTATGCTTGGTTCCATTGAACGGGCGTCTTCATATATCCTTTGTGCTTCGGTGGGCCCTTTGAGTTGACATGAATATCGACGCACTTGTCATATTTCCATGGCGGGCGCTAAACATTTGGGATCACCTTGGGGCATTGAGAGCATCTATACTATCGCTACCACATTGTTGTGCGTGCAAGAATATGCCTGCGATGCTGTGTGATGCGAATGTTATATGGTGAATATGATACAAGCAAGCCTTTGTTCGAATAAAGAGCTGCAGACCAGCATGAGCTCGACGCAGACAATGCTGGACCAAACCCTAGATGGATGCGAAAGTCAGCCGTGCAACATTGCAATATCAAGTTTGGTTAACAGGACGGGTGGATGGGATGTCAAGACTGAAAGGCAACAAACGATTTGTCCTCATTTCAAGGTGCTGACATGACTCGACTGACAGCGGTGAGGAGGACGCAATACAGTGTATTCGGGTATCTCACCGCGTTCACTTAAGACGCGTGGAAGCTGAGCAGCATCGAAAGTAAGACGAAAGGTAGAAGCAAAAATACTCTGTTATGGCATTGATGACAATTATGCTGATACAGACTTTGGCGCCCCCTTGATCGATCTACGCTGCACGAGACTATCCTAGCTTTTTCGAGGATGATTGACCCTGCTCTTTGTCGAATGCACCATAAGTGACTTGGAGGCTTGACAAGGCAGATATGCCAACATAGAGGATGGAGATAAGGATGAAGCCGACAAAGAGACCCATGAAGATGCCTGTTTAGACTGTCAGTTTTTGTCATGTTTCCAAAGACGACAGTACATACCTGGGCTCAAAAACTGATACTTGTCAAACAGCGGGCCATCAACGACGGTTTGGTTGGAGGTAAGACCGTCCTTCCTTTTGGCCAGACTTCTCCTCAGCTCTCCACTGTGCATCACATCGGCCAGGGGGAGTTCTGCTTGGTACTCCTGAGATTCCGAAGCTGGACTGCTGTTCTCTTGGGCGTGTACGGAGGTGGTGGCATAGATCAAGGTGTAGTCGGCATCGTTGAAATACGTCTCAATCATGCTCGACAAATATGTGTCATGCTGAAGCAGGATGACATGTCGCTCATCGGGAGAGAGCTGGGTGTGCAGAGCAGACATCTGGGCGTAAAAGACCTTGTTCTGGGTATTTCCTTGGATATCTGGTATTATCATGCTTGTGGTGTCGATCTGCTGGGTGGAACGGGAGCAGGTCTTTGCAAGATGTTGTGCAATGGCTGAGGCATCCAGTCTGTCAACGACATCCCTGACTTGTACACTTGTCTGGCCGGCGTGCATGGCGCTCAAGCGATCTCTGAGAAGAGGAGCATTGCGTGGAGAGGAGAAGTCGTCTGCGGACACGCCAGGTTGCGACACGACGAGGTAATTCTTGGTCGGGCATGATTCCAGCGAGTCCAGAAGGATGGGCTCGATGGCTGATGCTGAGGTGAGGTCTGGTATCGAGCTGGTCTTCAAGCTATGGGTCTGTCAGCTGGAGGGTATTTGAGGAGGGCGGCATGGGAAAGTACCTAGAGGTCGAGTAGAGGAACAGAGGCGACGAGTTCTCGTAGCCATACGCGCAGTTGACAGCCAGCGCTACAGCGCTGAGTAGGGCAGTATACATCCTGTGCGATGGCGGCTTGAAGGGGGACTCGGCTACTCGACACGTTGGGTGATTATGATTATGGGTGAGGATGATGTCGTGCACTTGCCCATGCACCGAGCACTGCAAGCGAGGTATCAGTCTGACAGAGTTAGCCGCAGATCAGCCACTCCCTCTTCCGCAACTGCACATCATGCCTGGCCGATGTTTGTTCGGTTTGCCCCAGATTTGGACCTGCAGGCCATGGTACGACCTTTTCGTCGCAGAGCCTACTTCACTGAACAGTCACCTGACCAACCGTGAGACCAAGCCAAGATGGGTCGCCCAGCAATGAAGAAGCGCAAGCTCAATCAGTCGGCGACGGAAGAAGTCGTCTTCGATCCGTCTGCAAGGCAAGAATATCTGACCGGCTTTCACAAGAGGAAGGTGCAAAGGGCCAAAGTCGCGCGGGAAGCCGCCGCTCAGAAAGCACGGGAGGAACGAATCGAGGACCGTAAGAAGGTAAGCGAACATGGCATGCGATGGCGGGCTCTGCTGACGCCAAGCAGCTACGTGCAGAACGGAAAGCAGAACTCGAACGACATGTGAACGAGGTCAATGCTATGCTGCCAGGTAGGAGTCTGGCCGCAGAAGCCGACGATAGTGATGACCAGGGTGAACAAGTAGCAGCCGAATGGGAGGGCATTGAAGAGGCTGTGCCAGAGCCTGTAGATCATGAAGCAGAGTACGTCGACGAGGATAAGTATACCACGGTGACGGTCGAGGAGGTAGACATTTCTCGCGATGGCATCTCCCGCCTGCGAGACAGCGACGACGACCAAGGGGAGAAAGAGAAGGCAGCAACAAAGTCCCAATCAGCGGCCACGAAAAAGCCACCAGGCAAGAAGGACAAGGACAAGAGACCGAAGAAGAAAAAGAAGGCCTTCCGGTACGAGAGCCCGGCCGATCGCAAGATGAACCGGCTCAAGGAGAAGGCCAAGAAGACCAAGGCAGCGCGGGCACGGAGAGGTGATTGAAGTCTGCTCCAATTCTCGCTCACATCATATCGCATGCTTCCTGCTATCTCAGTACATGTCCTATCGCTCGACTCGTGCCGCTCTCACCACAACATGCTTAGATGTTGCCCATACTCTGCTCCAGCTCGTTCAACTCCTTCTGGAGCTCGGCGTGTTTCTTGGCCATGTCCTCGTACTTGGCTTCCCATTCGTCTCGTGATTGTTCGAGGGCTTGCACCTTGCGTTCGTAGTGACCCGACTTGACATCCGTCTGTCGCAGTCTGCAGCATGTGTTAGTGTACCACTCGCACCGCCCCAGCCCTGCACTCACTTCTCAGTCGTCTCTTTCAGAGTCTTGTCGGCTTGCTCGGCCTCCTCTTCAAGCACCTGTAAGCGTCTTTGAAGAGATTCGGATTGTTGGCCCGACTGAGCCCCTTCGGCGACGGTCTTTTTGGCGTCGGCGAGTTGGCCCTCGAGCTTCTCAACCTCACCTTCAAGCAGTTGGTTGCGGTGTGTCAGACTGGTGATTTCCTGCTCTTTGGCCAGGTTCTCTTGCTCCAGCGTCTTGACCTTGCCCTTCAACTCCTCCGATTTGGCAGCGTTGTCGTCCGCTTCCAGGCGGAGTGCCTGCATTTTCTGGGCCAGAGTGTTAGCGACTGAAGGCATGGTGGTGAGTTGTAGAGGGATCAAGGTGATGGTTGAAGTGTTCTAGAGGGGACAGATGGAAGTGGTGGAAGACATGACCATTGACGAGTGGCATGTGTTTGCTGTTACTGTTGTGCATGTTTGGCAGGTGCGAGTCATGCAAACTCTTTCACCTTTCACTCGGAGTGAAGGAGCAGATTGGGTACTTACTTCCTTAATTCGGTCCATGGTGGGCTGCCGCTTTCAGTCAGAATAAAGGAGGAAGGTACGGTCTAGGCGATCACAGGCTCTTAGGAAGCACGGAGAGGACTATAGCACTTTCTGTTGGGCACAATCTGGCGGTGGGCAGTGATGGAGAGTAAGAAAGATACTTGAGACTTGTTCTGCAGCTTGAAGCCTCGTTGTCAACTTGAACCGCAAACGCACGCCTTGACCGCGACTCACATGGACCAACCCTGAAACGGTGCCGTGCCAGTGCCACCACTGGAATCGAGGCCCGAGCGGTGGGCTGAGGGGCACTAACCACGCACACTAAACTCAGGCTTCCTCAAAGAGCCTTTGTCGGTGCTGATAGGCCGGAGAATAGGCTCTTCCCTCGCCCAATCTCAGCTCGGGAAAGTGCGGCTAGCGGCTCTTGCCGGTCGTAAAGAGCAACATGTCAACACTGACGCTAGGTACTCGAGTAAGTCCTAGACCCCCTACCGTCGCTGCATCCATTCAACGCGTGCTCCTCGTCGCATCCTCTACTCTATCGCAAGCATCTTACACCCGCAATCATGTTCACGGCATTCGACCAGGAGAACCTCACTCATGCACATCACACAACTGCAGCGAACAAGCCTCTCAACCATAACATTAGAGCACTACAGCCTAAAACGCCAGGTCCTGTAGCGAGAACTCCCTTCAGGGCACGCAATGACGAGAATGCACCGCTCAACACTGGCAAGCCTGCCAAAAACGCCTTTGTGACTCCAGGCCCAGCTCCCCAGACCACCAAACGAGCACCTCTCGGAGCCAAAACCACAAACACTAAAGGGGGACCATTTCAAACTCCAGCGCCAGGCCAGAAGCCTAAACAGATCGATCGCACTGCGAAAAAGCCACTCTCGGCGACGCGTCCTTCTGCCAAGAGAAAGATCTACATTGAGCCCGAGCCAGTCACCGAACCAGCAGCTCCAGAAGCAGAAGGAGAAGAAGACGACGACGAGCCAGATTCCGGTTATGCTCCTCCTCCCATAATTCCTCTGCCTGATCCTCCAATTGACTTTGAAGGAATCACATACGAGGCTCTCAAACCGGAGAATTTCAACCGTGGTGTCAGAGAGATCTACTTTCACAGCCCCAAGGACGAAAACGGCTTCAGTATTGCTCAAAAGAAACAAGAGGAGCTGCACAAGAAGAGTCTGGAGGATGATCTGGCACGAGCACTCGAAGAGCCTCTACGACATGATCCAGACGATGAGCTGAAGGCAATGTTCAGAGCAGGTCCCAAGACGACGAAACTTATATCAGAGCCGAAACTGAACACCATCAAAGCACGGTCTGCCTCGGCTGCACTCTCTCACTCAACTGCACCTCGTACGCACCAGAAACTACCATCAGCAGCGACCAGAGAGACAGCAGCTTCCAAACAGAAACGAAAGCCCGCCTTTGCCGTGTCGCGAGACGAGATGGCAGCCACGAGCACAATGCCCAAGCCCATCTCAAGAAGTACAATTGGTTTTCCGAAAGCGAAGAAGCCAGCCTCCATCCTGCCCCAAGCCGAGAAACGAAAAACTACTGAAAGACCCGTTTCTCGTCACACAGCCCACACAGCACAAAAGCAAGAGAACGACCACCCAATAAATCAAAGCACAATCTCACCTCGTAAGTTCGTCCAGCTGTACGGCGAACCCCCAGTCGAGAGTGACATGTGGTCCCGCCTCATGGAACTCGAGATCAAAGACCGACATCGAGGCGAAGTCGAAGACCAAGAGGAAGAGGCAGGCATATTCGACGTTGAGCTTGACGATGACCTAGACCAGAGACTTGGCGTTCATTTTGGCCAGGAACTTACGGATGACTTTGAGCTTACGTTGTGATACGGACGGACGACTACGGCAAAGTCGACAATGAACCACCAACGTTATTGATACCCGCTCTTTCTGTCAGATGTTGGGTCAGTTTTGCTTATTTCTGAGTTTTCATGGTGTACACTGTATCATACCTATTGCCAGGAAGAGCATTGTACGGAGTAGGATAGGACAGGATCGCTCGGTAGCTGTGGCGTATGGCGAAGCAATACCAATACCAATACCAATATCAATATCAATGTTCTGACATGGAGGCATCAACCGAACCCGATTAAAGCTCCCCCCCCCACAAAGCACTTGAACCTGACACCTCCCTAGCACCGAAAGTACTGCATACGATTGTCATCTCCCAGCACACAGCCGAGCTGTTCTGCCCACCCACCGTCGACCTGACAGGGTGCCGGACCCGCACGCTCGCGCTGAATCTGTCGTCTGTTGTGCTCGCGTAGCCACAACGCAAGGCAACACAAGGCAAGGAACGGATACGTCAAGCACTGATGAATTGGGTTGGACTGCACTATCCATCTATCTAGTGTCATATCTATTGATTCACCTGTGAGCAGACGAACAGCGTCTCGTCTCGAAGGACTCGTACTTGTATACGTCGATGCGCTGGGACATAGGGCAGTGCGGTGCGGTGCGATGCGGCGCGGTCTCCGTTGGCACCGTGGATCGATGCTTGCTTGTCTGGTGCGAGGTAAGGATGCGAACAAAGAGTTGAGTGCAGAAGAACGCAGATATTCATCTCTGATGTGTCCGGTAGGATGTGATGTAATGTGATATGATGTGGGTGGCGAGCAAGACGCATCTGCCCCGGGGATGGCCTCGACCCCGTGTAGCGAGTACGACCAGTATCTGCTCGTGGTCATATCTTGATTGGATCGTACGCACCTCGGGTATGATTTGGGGTTCCTTGCAGTCTGCGTACTGTGCCGTTGACGATACCCGGCCCTGCTCCTGGCGAAGGCGTGTGAGATAAGATGTGACGAATGGACTGTTGCGGGTTAGGTCTTTGAGCAAGTTTGTCTGAATGCCACATCATGCGTAGGTCATGACTGTTCTCGTGGCTCGCGAAGGTCGGTCTCGGGTGAATCTTTGGCGCAGCTGAATGACGACGCATTTAGCATTGGAAGATAGTGACAAATGTATCCGTACCGCCTTCATAGTTTTGCAAGAACGACTGCGGACGGCGCTTGTGGTGCAGAAGCACGGTTGATTTGCACAGACGTGTTATCTGAGCTGGGAATCTGGGGGCAAGCAACTTTTTGTTCGAGCCATTGCCGGACCCTGTCGACTAGAGCGTCGATCTCCTGCTCCGTATTGCCGGCATGCAAGCAAATGCGGACCCTCTCGGTACCAAGTGGCACGGTCGGGTGCATCACGGCTCGGACAATGAAGCCCGCCGCCTGACAGTATGCTGCCAGTTCGCGGGGCTGCTGCATCATCAAGGCAAAAATTGCTGACTGCGGACATGCGTCTGGGAGTGTGAAGGAGCCGGCTTCTAGCTTTTGAGCCAATGATCCGAGGCTTCTGAAACGAGTGTACATATATTCGATCAGATGTGTAAGCTGCGACGAGAGCGTTTCAGTTCTACCAGTCGCTAGCCAGTCGTACGCTACCTTGACGGCTGCCAGGTTTGGGTAAGAGAGGAAGGTTGTGAAGATGATGGGTCGCGCGTAGTTTATTAGATAGGTTCTGATGGTTGGAGAGGACAGAATCACTGCGCCGTTGCTTCCGAGTGCTTTACCGAAGGTGTGTAATCGTACGAGCACTTCACGCTCGAGACCCAGCTCACTTACGCGACCGCTACCTTTCGGGCCGTAGACTCCCGTTGCATGCGCTTCATCCACTATCAGGTGGCAGTTGTTGCCTGGGAATAACTCCTTCATGATCGAGACCATCTCAGATAGAGGTGCCAAGTCTCCATCCATACTGTAGACACTCTCCACTGCAACGAAGACATTCTGTCTCGAAGGACTACATAGCTTGAGCTTCGTCTGGAAGTCATCTAGACAATTGTGTTTGAAAGGGAGAAAAGTCGTGGCCCTCGACATGCGCATCCCATCGTGAACAGATGCGTGTATCAACTCATCGTATATGATGGTATCCCCTGGTTGTGGGAGACAGGTAAAGATGCTGACATTGGCATCGAAGCCTGATCCTATGAGCAGACCACTCTCGGCGCCATGTAAGGTCGCGATCTGTTGTTCAAGCTTCTCGGCATACTCAGAATTGCCATCAAGTAGCCGTGACCCAGTAGATCCAACAGGCAGGATCTGCTGCTGCAGCTCTCTGAGGTATTCTTCTCGAAACTCCTTCGTCGTCGCAAGAGACAGAAAATCGTTTGATGAGAAATCCACTGAACCAGGGGAGCTTGATTTGAGCGTACGCAGCTTCGACTGCGATTGTCTTCGCCTCAGCGATGTAGCGAGTGTTTGTTCTAATGAGGTTTTGGGAGACTTCTGTCGGACACCATTCTTGGGGGTCATGGTGAGAAGAGTCGTGGTTTCGATTGGCTGCTGGACGCGCGTGCACAATAGACGCTTGCTCAGATCCAGCTTAGCGTGGCTGAAGCTCAAGTCGAATAGGCGTGAGGCTGATGGAGGTTGGTGATACGAGTGCTTGACCGTGACAGATAACGTCGGTGGTATCGCTCACAGGTCAACCGTTATGAGTGTCGAACCATCGAACGCCAGCCTATGATCTGACATGAAGGCCTCATGATGATCCAGAAGGAACGGGGCCTGGCAAAATGCTCTTGCCTCGGAGTCTTGGCAGACCCACCTAGTCGTCGAGCTCAACATTTTTCTAGCAGCGGTGCAGGTCACGACCGAGAGCTGCGAGTTTGATGGCTCTCGACGTGAGCTCTGGGGTCTGAAGAAATGTTGTGGCGGGACTTGAAGGCATGGCAGATATATGGCGCCAACACCGACGTCGGGAAAACCATTGTCTCCACGGTGTTGTGTAAAGCCCTCGCTCGACGAGCTCCGCCAAATGGACTCCTTTATCTGAAGCCTGTCTCGACTGGACCAGGGGGAGAAGCAGATGACAAGCACATATCGAGACACGCAAATGGTGTCGTATCCAAGTGCCTCAAGCAATACTCTAAACCATTAAGTCCACATCTCGCTGCAAAGATAGATGAACCAAATCATCAGCTCAATCCACGTGTGGGTAAATTGAACACAGCCGATCGAACTCTGTTACACAATGTCAAAGAGCACTTAGATGCACATCAAAAGAGTGGTGGCAAATATGCTCTGCTCGAGACAGCTGGCGGTGTCCTCTCCCCTGGACCCTCTGGCTCCGTTCAAGCTGATCTCTATCGACCATTGCGTCTCCCAGTGGTGCTTGTGGGAGATCCAAAGCTAGGTGGAATCGCTACCACCATCTCTGCTTTCGAGTCACTCCATCTGCGAGGCTATGATGTTCAGTCAATCCTCCTCTTCGACATGCCACAGTGGGGCAACGCAGAGTATCTGAGGGCCTACTTCGCACATCATGAAGTAGCAACAGTCTGTCTACCACCTCCACCGGAACGAGAGCCTGACCAGCAGAAAGACCACGATCAGCTCGCAGCGTATTACGAGAAGCTCTCCTCAAGCTCGGAAGTTGTGTCTACCGTTGACCTTATCCACCAGAAGCACTTTTCTCACATCTCAAAACTGACGTCAATGCCAGCTCATGCCGAATCTATCATATGGCATCCGTTTCGGCAGTATGGCTTGCCTCAGAACGTAGTTGCGATTGATTCAGCATACGAAGATCATTTCGAGGTCTACAACCAGGAAACGGATGCATTAGTAAACAAGGCAGAAAGCACAAACACAGGGCTACAACCACTACAGTCTACAGCTTCCTCTGGCCCTTTGCTAACTTCAATGTTCGATGCCTCTGCTTCGTGGTGGACTCAAGGTCTTGGTCACGGCAACCCAAATCTGTCACTCACCGCAGCACATGCTGCTGGTAGATATGGACACGTTATGTTCGCAAATGCAGTCCATGAGCCTGCTTTGGACCTGTGTTACAACTTACTATCGACGCTACGGAATCCTCGATTGTCCAGAGTGTTCTTCACCGATAATGGAAGTACAGGAATGGAGGTAGCGGTGAAGATGGCGCTCCGAGCGACTGCGAAGCGTTATGGCTGGGACGATCACAATGGTGAGATCGGCATAATCGGTCTCAAAGGAAGCTATCACGGCGACACAATTGGTGTCATGAACTGTTCTGAGCCATCACCGTTCAACGAGAGAGTCGATTGGTATAAGCCTTGGGGTTACTGGTTCTCCCCACCCGAGGTCAAGCTTATCAAGGGACAATGGCAAATTCAGCTCCCTACAGACGACAGTATGCCTCGCAAGGAAGGCACCACCACGCTTTTCCCCTCTTTACAGGCGGTCTTTGACTTCAATGCTCGACAAGACGACGCCCAGTTCTACTCCGACTATATCGCCCGTACTCTAACCCATCTGACGCATCAGCAAAAACGCAAATTCGGCGCACTCATACTCGAACCGTTGATAATGGGGGCTGGCGGCATGATCTTTGTCGATCCTCTCTTCCAGCGAACATTGATCAGTAGCATTCGTGCCCAACCTGAGATCATAAATCCTGACCATCAAGCGACGGTCGCTACATCAGGGACTGCAGATCCAGTATCTTGGTCAGGGCTTCCGGTCATAGCGGACGAGGTCTTTACGGGTCTCTACCGTCTCGGTCGCTCCTCCTCGTCGTCCTTCTGGAACACATCAGCTGGGCTTAGTCCTGAAGCCGACGTATCACCAGACATTTCCTGTCACGCCAAGCTCTTGACCGGTGGCTTGTTGCCACTTGCTCTGACTACAGCCTCAGACAGCATCTTCAATACATTCATCAGCGATAGCAAAGCCGACGCCTTGCTCCACGGACACAGCTATACCGCCCACCCTATCGGTTGTTCGGTCGCAAACAAAAGCTTAGACGTGATGCGAACGATATCGGCAAGCGCCATTCGCACCAATCCGAATGGCGGCTCAATGGAACCCAAGAACTCTCCCATGCCAAGCTCCGGCCCATGGGATGGCTACCGCGAGTCCTGGTCCTCTAGTCCGCACTCAGATGTGTTCTCGTTCTTCTCACCAGACAGGCTCAACGCAATCTCTAACCATCCACTCGTCAATTCCTGCTTTGCTATAGGCACTGTGCTTGCGTTAACTCTTGAATCCGCGACTTCAGGGTACAATTCAACAGCGGCTGCCAGCTTGCAGGCTCGATTATTGACCACGGTTGACGAGCAAGGACGAGGAGTACACAGTAGAATATTGGGAGATGTGATCTATTTCATGACTGGCCTAGAGACGGCGGAGCAGGAGGTGCGCAACCTCGAGCGAACAATTCTTCGCGCGCTCGATGGCGAGTTGGCCGCACAGAGATAGATTTATGGAGGTCACAGACCAGTATCAGTGTCTTGATAGCTGCGATGCGAAAGCATTGTATGCAGAAAATATATTGTTCTCCACCGGTCCTCGATCTACCAAAGCGTTTTCCGCGCATAAGCCGGTATCTGTCGAGCACGCATTATGCGCCTGCACTCCAGCCAGAACCCCGATCTTGCATTTGGCCAAGGGAAGCACATACCATGTATGTTCGAAAGATACTCAGTTCACATGTTTCGCGATGTTCCGCCTCCATATACCACTTGACATTCACGCTATCGGTGCTCCTGTCCATCTGTCACTTCAATGCTCACGCTCCGCAGCCTCCCTGTAGAACCCCGCAACCAAGAATGCCAACTCGAGAGCCTGCTTCTCGTTCAACCTCGGGTCACAGAACGTAGTATAGTTGAGACTCAGATCCTCCTCAGTCAACCCCCCAGCACCACCCACACACTCCGTGACAGCTTCCCCAGTCAATTCGAGATGCATCCCACCAAGATACGAGTCGTGCTCCTGATGAATCAGCAGGGCCTGCTGCAACTCAGACAGAATATCCGTGAATCGCCGCGTCTTGATCGTGGTCTTCCCCTCTGTGCCCGGCACGTTGACCGTTGCGTTGCGCCCGTTGCCGTGCATGGGGTCACACTGCCACACGACAGTACCGTTATGCGCGGATTGCTGCACAGCTTGGATGTGGGCGGGGAGGTGGTCCTTGATCTTGTCGTGGCCGTATCGTGTTATCAGAACGATCTTTCCGATCTCGTGGTCTGGGTTGAGGATGTCGAGGAGAGGGACGATGTCGTTGGGTGGCATTGTTGGGCCGACTTTCACGCCGATGGGGTTGGCGATGCCGCGGAAGTACTCGACGTGGGCGTGAGTGAGTTGGCGGGTGCGGTCGCCGATCCAGATGAAATGGGCCGATGTGTTGTAGTGGGACATCATAGGATTGGAGGCGGACACGGAGGATTTGCGGACATACCTGGAGGAATGAGAGGTGCCATTGGTCTGGGAAGCTGATCGCGAGACTTTTTGGGTGGTCGAGACCTGTGGTTGTGGTAGCGAGACCGCTGGTGTGTTTTGTGGTTGTCGGAGGCGGCGTGTAAGAGCTTGCTCATATTCGAGGAGGAGGCCTTCGTGAGAAGTGAAGAGGTCGACTGTTTCTAGACCACTGCCTGTATCGAGGCCGATAGTGCGCATCATGTCTAGGGTGTCGGTTATTCGAGACACAATCTGCTGGTACTTGCTTCTGATAGACGAGTCGACGACGTGGCCTAAGCTCCAGTCAAGCGGCGCGTGCATATCTGCGAGACCTGAGGAGAGGGCCCCTCGGAGGTAGTTGAGTGTTGATGCGGAGTGGTAGTAAGCGTCGAGTAGACGTGCCGGGTCTGGTGTTCTCGCTTTGACGTCAGGCTCGTAACTGTTCAAGATGTCGCCTCGGAAGGAAGGCATCTCAACTCCGCCCACCGTCTCCATGGGACTTGATCTGGGCTTGGCGTATTGGCCAGCCATACGCGCTACACGTACGACCTTCTTCCTTGCCCCATAGATCAAGACCAAGCTCATCTGCAGAAGGAGCTTAACCTTTGCTTCAATCATGTCCTGATTGCAGTAGTCGAAGAGCTCGGCGCAGTCACCGCCTTGCAGTAGGAAGGCATTGCCTAACGCGCACTCTCGCAATTCGTTCTTCAATTTCTGTATCTCGTAAGACGTGACCAGTGGAGGTAAGGTGTTGAGTTTTGTGACTGTCGTCTTGAGGATGGCTTCATCATCGTAGATGACTTCTTGCTTCGCCGGCTTTGATCTCCAGCTAGAAGGGGACCAGTTTGTGCTGTTGGCGTCCATAGCGCTTCCAGGTCTTTCTGTGCCCGGACTGTGGTATTCTTTTTGTGCTGGGCGGTGAACCTATGAGGGCGGCGGCCTTTCAGCACAAAAGCGACTCTGGAAAAAAGAAGATGATGCAATTCTTGTGCTTGTAGTGTAAGTCTGTCTTTCTCGAGAAGCTGTATGCTTTCGAAAGGTGCAAACAGTCGCGCAATATCAGTAATGCAATCGATCAATAATGACTCTCAGTCGTGGTGACAATGTCCCAACGTGGCTTGGACCAGGGTTTTCAGAGACACTAGGCTAAAAGTGGTTAGCCGGTCCTTCCTCCCGATCTTCCCCTGCAGCATTAGTCCTAGCTGAAGCCCTCAGGGGCCTTCAGTGCCTAGGTATTCATGAGCGACGTCCTCGAGAAACAAACCCAATCCGATCTGACCATTAGACATATACAACGTGGTGCGTATCACGGGCAATGAACTCATGCGTGAGATTCAGTACTGATGCTTACGTTCTCGTCAGTGCTTCCAGTGTTTGAACCAATACAAGCCATTACTGCCATGTTGCTGAATGTCTATGAGGCTGGGTCTTTCATAGCCTGCGGCTTCTAGACAATTCACAATATCTTTTGTGGCCTCAGCTCGGGTGTCACTACACCCGTATTCGGGCCAATACTGGGGCGGTCAAGACTGGCATACGCGTGAAGTACGTCTACCTCTCACCACTGCTACCCACAAATGGCTCTCACGTAGCTCTCACGTAGCTCTCACGTAGATTGCGATGAACTCGTCGAAATCTAAAGTGTCTGGTGACAGCTCGTCCACCATGGTCACGTGACTCAAGGGATAACAATTATGATTGCGGACGATAAGAGACTTGATGACTAGCAGAGCGACGCTCCGAGATGGACCATGCCAACGCATGTCAGGCAATATGATGTTGGAAGGTTCGTGCTCGTCCACCGTGATCTGCCGCATGTTCCGCACGATGTGAGCTACGGGCAACATTGGCAGGTTGAGCAGGTTTATGTAGCGTGGTTTGTTGCATGGCAAATCCATCACAATGGACGTAGGGCGACACTAGCGAAATGCCTGCCATGCTACTAGAGCTTCGGCCTCCGAGCTGCAGAGATAGTAGACAAACTTCTGACAGCCATCCTATGGACTACTTCCTCAACCCTAGTATGAACGCACCACAACTTCCAGAGATTTGGGAAACCTTCTCTATGCATGTCTGAGACTTTCTAGCGACTGGTAGTACTTGCTGTCCGACTGCTGGTCGGCGGTTGGACAGTCGTCCTGTCAACTTGGTGTACCAACAGGTTGCGAGTGTCCAATGGTTTCGTTTGACCCAGGCTCACTTGCAGATTGTGCGATCGACTGTAACATTCACAAGCGACGTAACCAGATCTTTAGTTCCCAGTATGACGGATAGATGCGCGCGAGGTCGTGTGCACCTTCGACAGGGATGAGCTGTCGGAAGCTACTACATGATGCCCGTCGACCCCAAGCCAAGATTGTGAAAGCTAAAACACAAGCAACATCGCTGAAGCTTGGGAAACGCCTATCTCCGCTGCTAGCATCCTTCCAAGCTCGAGCTTCTATCTATCGTATCCTTCCATTTCTCTGAGTCGAAAACACTGCAAACAATCAATTGTGCCCTTCTGGTAATCACAGTGACTGTTGCTGCCCGGCGCCCCCGGATAACAAACGGGCTTAATCAACCAACATGTGACGACCAGTCATTTCATGCGACGTTCAGACTCATGCCTTCCTCTTATGATCTGCAGGCTTCCGACCATTGCCATCGCCAAGATAACGCTAGAACACGAAAAGCAGGTATGAAAGCTTGAGGACGCCAAGCTTCTGCGGAGGTTGCATTGCCAACTCGACCTTCCGTCATTGATAGCCTCAAGCCTGCAGCAAGTCCCGCTCGAGCATGACACCAACAACGGTGATTTGTGCAAGCATGCCGAAGCAGTTGAAGATCTTACATGGGAGCATCCACCTCTTATCGACGGCCGACCAGCATCAGTGCGTTTGAACGATCGGATAGCGTTTCGCTGTGAGAATGTGACTGTAAGTAAACCAGCATGTAAAGCTACAAAAACAGCTCTTCCCCACGATGCTGGGGAGTTCCTCGTGAAAGAGCTTTACCCCAACTGCTACTGTGTTCCTGGAATCATGCGGGTCTCACTATTCACTTCCCTTTCGCTACTGGCCACAAGCGCCTTAGCTTTCAACCATGCTGCCATCAACGCGTTCAAGCACCCACAGCAGAAACGTGCTGAGATACTGGAAAAGCTAGGCATCTCGAACCACCCAGCTCTGCCGGAGAAGCGATCTTCACACCTACAGGAGCGCCAAGCCTCTCAATATCTCAATGATGCGACACAGAAATTTGTTGTGAATGGCTCCGCGATCCCACTCGTTGACTTTGACATCGGCGAGTCTTATGCTGGCCTGTTGCCCATCTCAGACGACCCAAACGAAACCAGGGAGCTCTTCTTCTGGTTCTTTCCTTCTTCCAACCCTAACGCCACCGACGAGATCGCCATTTGGTTCAATGGAGGACCCGGTTGCAGTTCGCTGTCCGGACTGCTCACGGAGAATGGTCCATTCCTGTGGCAGGCAGGAACGATAGCACCTACAGCCAACTCCTATGACTGGTCCAATCTGACAAACATGCTATGGGTTGAGCAACCCGTGGGTGTGGGCTACTCGCAAGGTACACCCAACATCACGAACGAAGTTGAGCTCGGACAGCAGTTCGCCGGCTTCTACAAGTCATTCGTCGACGCATTTCAAGTCCACGGCCGAAAGGTCTACTTGACAGGAGAGTCATACGCTGGCTACTACGTCCCATACATCGCAGATGCCTTCATCAGCAAAGACAACACAGACTACTGGAACCTAGCAGGCATAGCCATCAACGACCCCATCCTCGGCGACGGCACGATCCAACAACAAGTCGTGATCCTCCCCTTCGTCGAATACTGGTCAAACCTGTACTACCTCAACGATACCTTCATGGACCAAATCCGCGAGCGAGCCGACCAATGCAACTACACCTCCTACATGAACAAGTACTACACCTTCCCGCCACCTCCGGGCCCCTTCCCCGTCCTCCCCGACCCGTTCGGCGAAGACGTCGAAAACTACGCCTGCGACATGTTCGACACGGTCCTCGAAGCCGCCATACTCATCAACCCCTGCTTCGACCTCTACCACATCACGCAGACCTGTCCCTTCCCCTACAGCCACCTCGGCATCGTCAACCCCGGCGACTACTCGCCGCCGGGCGCCGAAGTCTACTTCAACCGCAGCGACGTGCAGGCGGCCATCAACGCGCCCGTCGGCACCAACTGGCAGCAATGCACCAGCGAGAACGTCTTCAACTACGGCTACGTCAACAACTACACGCTCGGCGACACCTCGCTCGGCCCCGCGCAGAACGGCGTGCTGCAGCGCGTCATCGACTACACAAACAACACCATCATCGGCGGCGGCAACCTCGACATGCTGCTCAACCCCAACGGCACCGTGCTGGTGCTGCAAAACATGACCTGGGGCGGCGTGCAGGGGTTCCAGCAGAACCCGCAGGAGCAGAACCACTTCTACGTGCCGTATCACCCGGAGTACAACGGCGGACGCCTGTCTGAGTCCGGCTATGTGGGCATGTGGGGCGAGGAGCGCGGGCTGACGTTCTACACCGTGCAGCTCGCGGGCCATGAGCTGCCGGGGTACGCGGCGGGCAGCGGGTACAGAGTGCTCGAGAAGCTGCTCGGGAGGATCGAGTCGCTTGGCGAGGTCAGTGACTTCACGACGCAGAGTGGTGATTTCACGGGCAACGGGACCATATACAAGAGAGACATGGACGTGTAGCGTAGCGTGATGATGAGCTGGTCGACGTGGCGTGGTGCCGTGCCGCCTCGGACCGCCGCGTGATCGGTTGATCAAGACATGAAGTAAAATGCAGAACTAGTTCTCCCATTGACTAGTCTTCTTCCCCCTTTCGATCATAACGGTAGTGACTCACCAGCGCACAGGTTAGTCGTCCTCAATCTGCAGTCCCAGCTCATCGCGAGCGGGGGTGTCACGGCCACGACTCATCCTTGTCCGGTAGCATAAAGTAAGCGTAGACTCACAACCGCACCAACTTGATATGTAGTCAGGACGTCAACTCACGAAACAGCCTGGACCAACGGCAAAGAAAATCTGGCGGGCCACTCTCTAGCGCTATACCTCATCCGTTCAGCGCAGAGATGGCAGCGGGTAGAGCCAAGTAAAGGGGTCATGGGCTACCTAGTGCGGTCTAGACGAGGCCACTCGCGCGTGGTTCAGATCCGGGTTGTTGTCGGGGCGCGTGCGTGGCCGTGATGCTCAACGCGTTCCTCTACGATACCATTGTACGCATATCAATGCACGCAAGCATCGTTCTTCCGCCAGTAGAGGAGCAGTCGTGAGGGGAGGCGTGCGCCATCTGAAGGTGAATGTGCATTCTGTATACTTCTAGACTTCTGGTCCGTACAGGTACACTGACAGTCGCCATCTCGTCCTGCTCGTACTTGTTCCTTCCTGCATACCCTCATAATTCGACATTATCTAGTCCTGTGCCGCAGATGGCCTCTCAGGCATTGATAGCATCGACCTTGGCTGTCTGCCCACTTACATCGACGCCATTGGGCCCCATCTTGCTTCCACCGCTCGTAAACCCGGTGGGTGGCTCCTTGACAACATGGTTCCAGCCGAATTGGTCATTCTCCAGCCCCTGCTGGATGCCCTTGAGCACCCTCAACAGGTCCTTGCAGACCGGTCCTGGGCCGCCATCCGACGGCAGGGCCTTGGTGAACTCGAACTTGTCGCTCCTGCTGTTCATCGTGATGCTCTTGATAGGCACGAGAGATGCCGCTGTGCCGGCCGCCATGACTTCGCTGAACTGCGATAGTTCCTCGTAAGGTATGCGGCGACGCTCGACGTTGTAACCAAACACATCCTTCGCAATCTGGCAGGCGCTCTCCGAGGTGACTGACTTGATGACGTTCTTGCTGTCCGGGACCACCACAGTCGTCTTTCCGTCATCCTGTTTCACACCGATGAAGCCCGATGTGCTGAATTCGTCGATCTCCGAGCGTGTCTTGCTGTCGAGGTGGAGTGTGATACCAAAGCCCTCTTTGTAGGCTTTTTGTGAATGCCTTAGCACAGGGGCGTAGTTGCCTCCGATCTTGGCGGAGCCGGTGCCCTCGGGCGCTGCACGGTCGAAGTCCTCTAGGATGAGTGCATCGACCGCATTTGTACCGTGGTAGACGCCTGTGGGCATGACGAAGACAACAAAGGTGTACTCGTTGCCAGGGTTCAGACCTAGCTGTGCAGAACTGCAGAAGAGCAAGGGGCGAATGTACATGGCTTGACCGCTATTGGCTGGTGGAACGAACTCGGCGTTGGCCGCGACGGCGAGGTTGACAGCCTCCAAGAACATGTCAGTGGGCACGGGTGGAATGCAGATGAACTCGGCGCTCCTTTGCATCCGTGCAGCGTTCTGATCAGGTCGGAAGATGGTGATGTTTCCGTCTGGGGCGCGGAAAGCTTTGATGCCTTCGTAGCACTGGACGCCGTAGTTGAGGCCCGGAGCCATGCCGTGGATAGTCATGTGTGGCGAGGCAACGAACTGAGGTTTCGACCAGGATGGGTTCTCTGCCGTTGCGTCGAAGGTCGATTGGATGTGGCCATTAACAGGCCAGACCTTGAAGCCAATGTTTGGCCAGTCCATGTCGACTGGTGCTGGTGGGAAGGAAGACATGGTGAGTGTGGTGGATGGCCTTTTCGGGCGTGGATCCGGCTTGAGCTCAGGTACGTAAAGATACTGATGATATGTGTGGGATCTAACTGCGTCGAGGGTCCAAGTGGAAGGTAAAGGTGCTTGTGCAAAGCACTTGAGAAGAGCTCCAGAAACTTAATGGGTGATCGTCTTCGGGTTCAAATTGTTTCTGCTGGATCTATCGAGGCACAGGTCAGTCATTCAGTCATGCTTTCCTTGGCAAATTTATTCTTGATGGAAAAGAGAGGACTTGACAGGATACGGCATTATCTGGGACTTACTGTATACGATCGGTCTGCAGCTCACTGGTGTCTATGATTTGAATACTCACAAGATGTGCTGCATCAGGCGGTATGTCTTGGTGCAGGAGTGGTGCAATTCGAGGATTCATAAAAATGGGCTGCCGATGATCGGAGTCTGGGGACAGAGGCATGACTAAGCAGTGGTCAGGGCTAGACTGACTTGGACTAAAGCCAACGGCGCGCCAAACGCGTCGGATGCGAAAGAAAGAGGCGTCCCCTGCATAGTGCTTTACGTGCTTGGATGTTGTGGTGTGATCTGTCCTATCCTTAAATAGCTCGAACCATGAGCAACAATTGACATGATCGATCCCCAGCAATAACACATTACGCTCTCGTAACAGCCAAGATGCCACGAGCGCCGCCTGCAGGGTTCTACGCCCTCAGCGCCGTCGCCCTCTTCATCTGGTTCATCCTCTACACTCGCAACCATCAGGTGGACCAGCCCATCGCAGGTCTCCATCACGTTGGCGACTCCCTACGCAGCACCGTCCAGACAGCTCAAACGCAAGCATCAGCCCTCGATGTCGCCAAAGCCTCCACCTCAGGCGCCCCCATCATGCCATCCCTCGGCAACGAGACGGCCAAAGCAGAACTCGGCCGCGCCTCCTGGAAGCTCTTCCACACCATCATGGGCCGTTTCCCTGATGAGCCCAGCTCCGATGAAAGCCAAGCGCTGAAAGATTACATCCACCTGTTCGCCCGCCTGTATCCCTGTGGTGAATGCGCAACCCACTTTCAGCAGATACTCAAGAAGTACCCGCCGCAGGTCTCGAGTCGCAGTTCCGCTGCTGCTTGGGCTTGTTTCGTCCACAATGAGGTGAACGTGAGTAAGGGCAAGCCCGTGTTTGACTGTGCCAACATTGGCGACTGGTATGATTGTGGCTGTGCCGACGATGAGAAGGAGGCCGCTGGTGATCTGGCCGTTCAGAAGCATGAAACCCAGAAGGTCGAGGTCATTGCTGGCGAGCCCGTCGAGATTGAAAAGGATGGCTTGATGAATGGTGGCTGACAAAGCCCAACATGCACATGGTCTGACAGCTAAAACTGCGACTCACATTCGTCGTCGTCCTTGGGGCCCTTGACTATCCGCCCATAGCACATGTTCAAGAAACGATGGCTCTGACAGCACATTGCGGCCGGCCTCTGGAACAAGACAGTGCCAATGCCAGAGCCCTGGCCAGACGTGTTGTGAGCACCACCCGAAGCTCTGAAGCTGTGCCACTTTTGTCGGAAGCCGTGGAATGACTGGGAGCGGTAGATGGATGCTTGTGTTTGTTGGGTGGCCTGTAATTGCTGCTTGGCTCGGTCTGCGGCAAAGGGGTCGATTCGCTGGAAGCCTGGGTCGGTGAAGCAGCGACTTGGCATGTCCCACACTATGTCTTCTCCTTGCCGGTATAGCTTAGGCTGGTTGGCCGCTCCTGTCTCACGTTGTCTGTCCCGCCAGCCGCACCTTATGCAGTCTTGCAGAAGTCGCTGACTAAAGTCGACGGACTCGCATGACCGCGAGCCAGGGCTCATGCATCTCTCGCTCCGGAAGGGTCCCGTTGCTGCATGTCCACACCTATACAATAGTTGGATGGTTTTGCACATGCCTCAGTCTGTCAATGACTTGTTTGATCTGCAAGAAGTATCACCAAGGACGTCCTGGCGCACACCGTCGCTGAAAAGAACCGTCTTTTGTACCTCTCTTGACCTGGCAAACGGACCACCATGGCTGAGCATAAGGCTCGTGCTCAGCTTGAAACAGTAGGTGCACTCGTTGAGCTGTATCAACGTCTTGTTTCAGCCCCACGCTCAAAAGGCAAACGCATTCAACATATCCTCGAGCGTCCTTTGAGAAGCGGAACAGAAGATTCGAACCGTTCATTCCCTGCTGCTCGATATGGCTACCACGAGCTCCTGGTGGTCCATGCGCCAAAGCGCCTTTGTTCGGTTGCGCCGACCGACCTCTCTTCAAAAACGGAAGACGAGCAGCTCAACGCTCGACAAACAAAGAAATCGAGACACCTTGATCCCCAGTTCGAGACCTGCTCTGAGACGGACAAAGAAAGCCGTCAAACACTTCCATCGCAGAGACGTTGATTACCACTGTTTACCATCTCACGCGCTCGCTCGCTCGCCCACAGCTGCGTCGACGCACCACCACCGTAGACATCAAGAACCGAAAACAATGACAAACCCAACCACAATGCTCGCCTTCATCCAGCGCATACTGCAGTCCTCGTCCCCCTCGTCCCGCAAAAGAAAGCGCCACAACGTCGCGTTCACGACCGAACACGCCACGCCGTCTGAGATTGAGCACCTGAGGAACACGATAGCCGAGCACGAGCACGAGTTCGAGGGGTACGCAGACGGGGACGACCGGGAGAAGAACATCGCCGCGTTCCTGGCGCTGGGCGAAGGCGATCCGGCGGCCAAGAGGGTGAAGCAGGGTCAGAGCGGGGACGAGCCGAAAAAGAAAACCGGCAAGGCGGGCGGGAGGTTGAGTATAATTTCGGAGAGGATGGAGGAGGAGGAGGAGGAGGA
>NMUC01000097.1:0-73266 GCA_002319055.1 Knufia petricola | reverse complement strand
CTTATTATAATAAGCTATATCTTCTTATTATCTATTCTAAAGCTAGCTCTAATAAACTATATAATATTTTAAATTAATTAATAACTTTCTATTATACTTATTTTAAGAACTATTATCGTAAGGTTAAAGAGTATAGTATAAAATATAGTAGTTAAAAAAGAAAGGTTAGTTAATAGTATCGTAAGATTAAAGAGTACAGCATAAGATACGGTGGTTAAGAAAGGAAGGTTAGCCGAGGGCAGCCTTATAATATACTTATAGGACTTAAGTAGTTAACGAGTACTTAAGGATAATAAGAAAAAAAATAATATACTTTAACTTTATAATATATATCTAGTACTCGACTATATTATCTCTTTAAAGTAATTCTAAATATTACTATATTAGTATCTCTATTTAGAATCGACTTAACGATCTTATATTACTACTAATATTTAATATAAAAAGAGAGATAGAAGGTATATTTTATACTAACTAAGTAGTAGTAGAACGTCCTAGAGAGGAAGAGCGATAAAAAATAAAAGGGTATCGCTTTCTCTCTAAAAAATTAGAATAGCGATATCGAATAACTTAACGAAAGAAAGGCCGAAGACGAAGATAAAAGAGACTATAGTAATATCGTATATTAGAAAAAGAGAATAGCCTAAACTATACTATCGTCTAGTATCTTTAATCCTTAAAACTAATATATCGAGAACTAAGAAGAAGAAAAATAAAGAGAATAACTAGTCGCTAGAAAAAAAGCTTTAAGAGTCTCTCTATAAAGAGAGCGTTAATAGTTAAAGATATAAATAATCTATCGTTAGAAGATAATATAATAGCTATAACGCTATAATATTAACCTTAACTATAGGGATAGAGTATTAAAGATAAAAAGGATCTATAGTAGTTAAAAATCGAATAAAGAACGACTTAGATATCGCTTCTTATATAGATAATACTACTAAAAATAATTAAGTTAGTACTCGTACTAATAAAATTAGTAGCTTAATAAAAGATAAAAAAGAATAACTAGAAGAAAAAATAAAATAGAAGTTATCTAAGAAACTAGTTAGTAGAATTAAAGAACGCGTTATTCGTAACTAGATATAAAATATTAATAGAAAGTAGCTCTTAAGTAAGCGATATCTTAATACTAGCCTTATTAGCTATAACTATTATAATATACTTAGTAATACTAGTCTTAAGAATAATATACGCTTTATATTTTAATAAAATAAACGTAATCGACTTCTTTAAGTATATTAAAGACTTATTTAATAATAATAAGATTAATATCGTCTAAAAGCTAAAAAGAATACTCTACTATTATAAGTATACTATCTAGACTTAGCTTTAAAACGTCTTTATATATAAGAGTACGAATTAAAAGGCTCTAAAGAAGATTATAATTAATAGATTTTAAGAATAGAATAATATATAAAAGCGTAAGACGATTACTTTTCTTAAAGTACTCTTAAACTAGAAATAAAAGAAGTTAAAGAATATTATTAACTATATCTACGTCTTTAAAGACGTAGCTAAAGCCTTAAAAGCTAAGTAGAAGCTAGCTCTTTAAAGAAAATATATTCTTTTTCTAATAGAGCTTCTTATATATATATAGTAGAAGATTATAAAAAAGAAAAATCTATTTAATAAGAAAGAAAAGAAGCTTTTAGCTTCTTTTAAATTTAATATAATAGCGAATTACGTACTTAAAAAGGTTAAGGGCTTACGTAGAATAGAAGCACTTAAAGCTTTTAATAACCTAAGTACCCTAGTAAAGAAAGCGTTAACTAGACTAGCTATCGGCTCTTAAGAGAAGGTTAAGTAAAGAGTAATTATAAAACCTATAACTACTACGACTATTATAGTACCTATAGTAGCTATTAGTACTTAAAGGATAAATAAGCTTACTAGGTAACTAGAAAAACTAAAGATCTAAGTACTAATATTAGCTTAGATAAGAGAAGTATCGTCTACTTATCTTTAGTAAATAAAAGCGCCTAGACTTACTTACTTAGATCTTTTATTAGATAAGAACTAAACGACTAAGACCTTCTCTTTAGTATTAAAATTCTTAAATAAGCTCGCGACTTAAAGTAAGTTTTAATACTTAATTAAGCGTCGTCTCTATACGTTTTATAAATAGAAAGGATATATCTAAAATAACTATTCTTCTTTAATAACTATAGAGTAGTAGAATCTATACTATTGTAAAAAAATAAAGATTATTCTTAAATCGTAAAAATCTTAGAAGAGGCCGTTCTTCTTTTAGGATATAATAGAATCGTAAAAGAACTAGGTTTAATAAGGTACTACTAGCTTTTAAAAGAAGAAAGATATAGAGACTAGTTAGCCTTATAATTAGAGAATTCGCTTACTTAAGATTATTCTAGAATTTAATACGAATAAGAAGAAGAATAATAGTATAGATAAAGCTACTATTTATAAAGTAATCGCTAGCCGATTAGAAAAAGCCTTAAAGAGTAAGCTAGGAAGAAAACTAGTAGCGAGGGTAATCTAGTTACGAGTTAAGAAGAAGTATAGCTTTTTAAGCGCGAAGAGATTATATTAAGAAGTATATATCCTCGTTAATATAATAGATAAGTTAGTAGAAGAGAGAAGTTCTTAGAATATAATTTAGCTAATAGAGAATATTTAGATTAAAGAAAGCTAATAGCGACTCTCTCTTTCTATAAACGTCGTAAAAAGGAGGGCTCGTTAGGTACTATTAGACTTAAGCCGCTAAAAGCTAGCGAATATAATCTTAGGACGATAAGGCGTTAATAAACTCGTTAATATATTACTATAAGCTAAGGTAATAAATAATCTTAATATAACGGATTATTTAAAGATTAATAAGATCCGGCGAATAGTATTTTAAAAGAAGATCTAGAAGGCGTTAAAAGAGGATAAGCGGATTATACTTATTTCTTAGTAGTATAAGTAAAAGGTCTCTTATCTATATACTATTATAGTTAAACCTCTCTATATAAAAAATACTACGTATAAGGTAAAGAGTAGAGACGCCTTAATTCTAGAAGTTAATATCTATAAAATTAACTATCTTAGAATATACGATATAAGTACTATAATTAGCGTTATTAATAAAGCGAAGGCTATTAAGATTAGCCTTTATATCTAAGCTTTTTCTAAGAGGATAAATATAATCGAGTTTAATAGAAGTAGATAAGTTTTATATAATCTTATCTTTCGCTATTTTCTCTACTTTAATAGCGTTATTATTTATAGCGATATCTACGTCGTTAACGAGGTAAATAAGGATTACGATCTTATTCTAGAAGAATTATTTATAGAGTAAGCGCGAAGCTAAACTTAGTTTAATAAAAAGAAAACGTTTATAATATAACTATTTAATCGTAAGATCGATATAATAATAAAGCTAAGCGACGTTTATAACGAAGGGATATAATCTTTAAACGTCTAAGCGAGTTTAAAATACCTAGGCTTACGTTTTATAAAAGAAGGTATAAAAACGATTAAAATAAGGTTTTAATTATTAAAACCGATTCTATTTTTAGCTTTAAGCTAGAAATAAACTTTTCTTAACTAACTAATTAGAATTAAGGATAGACGACGCTAACTTACTTTTAAATAAGCGAGGCCTATATTAATATAATTAAACTATTAACTAAGAGTAATATAATTATATAGATATATACTAAGAACGATATCGCTATCGCGAGGCGTTAATAAGATTAGATCTAGAAGATTATAACGCTATATAAAAGAGAGATAGATAAGATCTAGTTTATTAATAGTAATAAATTAAATAGAAGTATATTAAGTAGACTACTAAATTAAAAAGAGCGCGCTTAAAAATATATTAAAGATACTACTAAAGCGAATATTAATCTAAGTAGTAAATACTATAAACTTATTACTCTAAGAACTACTATCTTTCTATAAGAGTAACGATTAATACTAAAACGATATAGGAACCTATTAGTAGATAATAATATCTAGCTTAAGAAGAGAAGAATACTTAAAAAAGTTCTATTCTATTAAAAAGCTACGCTCGCCTAGACTTTTAAAAAGATAGATTAAGTTAATTTAAAGATAGTCTCTTTCTAGTAAATTAAGATAGTCCTATATAAAGCCTAGTAAACTAAAGTATTTTCTCTTTTAAAGGCTATTCGTAGAACGATTATTAAGATACTAAAGAAGTAAATAGTAACTAGCGTTTATAAGTATTACTATAGTCTCTATTAAAATCCTTAGTTTACGATTAAAAAGAAGAATAAGAAGTATTAAATTATAAATACGATAATAAATATTAATAGAGAAACGATTTAAGATATAATATTACTACTCTTAGTAGATAAGTTTTTAAAACTTATTACGAGTATAGCTATCTTAAGTCTAATTAACTAGTTTTCTAGTTATAATTAGATCGAGCTTAATATCTTAAATAAAGATATTACGGCTTTCTAGATATCGCTTAAACTATTAAGATAAACTACTCTTCTATAAGGAGCGATAAACTTAATTATATAGTTTATATAAGTTAGTCTACGAATCCTAAAGGGAGTCTTTAGAAACTCGTATCTTAATAATATTACTATAAATAGCTTAAAGAACGATTATAGCGAGAAGGAGGCTACGAACCTATTAAGAGTACGAAAGTATATACTTAAATATCTACTAAATCTCGATAAGATACTACTTATAGTAAAGCTATCTAGGGCGATAATAGCGAGAGAGAAGTTATAGTAGCTAATACTAAATATAAAAGTCGTTAGGTATATATATAATTAAGATAAAAGATACTTAAAGGCTAAGAAGATTAAGAAGGTACTAAATTAGCCGAAACTACGTAATATAATAGAGGTAAAAGGCTTTCTTAGACTCTACGTCTACTATTAAATCTAAGTTAAAAACTTCGCTTTTATCGCTAGTCCGCTATATTAACTAACTAAAAAAGGAGTTAACTTTAACTTTAACGAGGACTATTGTTAGGTAATAACGACTCTTTAGAAAAAGCTAATAACGATATTTACTCTAGTAACCCTAGATTATAAAAAAGAAGTAGATAAGATCGTACTTATAGTAAATAGAAGCTTAACGAGATAAAGCGCTATCTTAATATAAAAGTAGCTATATAAAGAAAAGTAAAAGCGATACTCTATAAAGTATAAAAGCGAGATTTAGTTAAGTATAGAGTCTAGATATAATTAGAAAAAACGTAAGTATCGAGTACTACTAAAGGCGCTAAAGAAGTTTTAATAATAGCTATATAATATATACTTTTATATAAAGACGAATACGAATATATTATACGCTTAGTTAAATAGATTAATAACGGATCTACTAGAGGCTCTAATAATATAGTAGCTTATATAGATTTAAATATTTAACTTTAAGATTCGTTATATCTTAGAAGATAGAAATTAAGCTATTAACGCTCTATCTCGTTATAGAGCGACTAGGGAGGATATATAAAAGCAAGAATAAAAAGAGGATATTAAGAAATAGATTAATAAATAGCTATATTTAATTAAGCTCTACTCTATTTAAGTATAGAAAGAAGAGGAGAAAAGAGATAAGAAATTCGTATTAAAGTTAGCTAACGAAGATAGGCTACTAGATAATAAATATAACGAGGATTTAAAGGCGATTACGATATTTCTATAAAAGAGGATAAGAAAGAGAAATAACTACTCTTAAAGTTAGTATTAAATATTTCGTAAAAGGGCTTAGAACTTCTATATAAGAAGAAGATATCTATTCTAAAGAGAAATCGTAAAGTACTAGCTTTTAAGACGAGTAGTAGATAATAAAGAAAAGAAGTAAAATCTACTTTAAGCGATATATAACGACGTAGGTTATAAAAGAAAGAAGAATATATACTAACGCCTTATAGATAAATACTATTAAGAAAATATATAAAAGGACGTTAAGGTATATTAAAGTAGCTATAAGGAGTATTAGAAACGCGAGTACGCTCGTTATATAGAAGAACTAACGCCTACCTAGATAGATATATAGTAGAAGAAGATATAAATAGATATTATTTATATACTAAAGGATAGTAAGAAGACTCATTTAGTAGCTATAAAAAGCGATATCTTTAGCTAGATAAAAGTAAGAGTACTTACTTCTATAATAAGTAAAGCCGTTACTAAATTCCTCTAGAAGAATATTATCTATAAATATAGAATATTTAAAAAGTTAGTAATAAACGATAGCTCTAAGAATAAGAGCGTTTTAGCCGTACTAGCCGCGAAGTATAGTATTTAAAGAGTAGTAGTCTCGGCTTATTACTTAGAAGCGAATAATCTAATTAAAAGAGATTATATACTCGTTATAAACGCGCTATTTAAGATAAAAGATAGGCTAATAAAGTAGGTTAAGAACCTCTATACGATACTATAGATAGATAGAACGATAATAAGAAAGTTAACTAGTCTAACGCTTTATAAGGTAGAATTTACTAATCGGCTTATTCTATCTATTAAGCTTAAAGTACCTACCTAGGTCGTAATAAATTAGAATAAGATAAGGACTATAAGAGACCTAATTATGATAAGAGCGAGGATCCTAAAGAGAAGAAAGAAAGATATAGAAAAGGTAGCTCTCTACTTATATTAAAGTTAAGAGTAAAATAAAAAAGCCTTTAATATAATATAAAATATTTAAGCCGGCTATCTTTAGAAAGAGACTTTAATGCTTCTCTATAACTATTAGAAGAAAGTTAATATATTAAGAGATTAGAAGCTATCCTTTTAATAGCTTAGCCTATATAAGGTAAAGAATATAGTAGAAGAAAGAGATATATATCTATTAAAGGAACTAGACGAGGCGTAGCTTTAAAGAACCTTTATAGAATTAAGATTAAAGCTATTTATCTAGAGATAAAGAGAAGGAGAGAAAAAGGCTTTATAATAAGACGAGGTCGTTAAGTTTAAAAGAAGAAAGAGAGAAGTATTATATACTTAGGATCCTACTATTACGCACTTAGTCGCTAGTATAAAAAGACCTTAAGTTTTTATAAATATACTAGTAGTACCTAAGAGCTAGGAGAACGTCTCTTAATTAAACTAGCTATTTATACGCTTTTAAGGGCGCCTCTAAAAGATACTTAAGGTCGTTAAGTATAATAAGGGTCTCGTTTCTTAAGTAGTAGCTTATTAACTAAAGACGAATTCCTTTTATTATATCTACTTCGTCTATTAACGGCAGCTTCGTCCTTTAACTAGGAATTATAGATAAAGAGAAGAAAAGAGAGGAGGAAAAGAAGAAAAGAAATAAGTTATAATATCTAGTTACTAACGCTAAGGCTATAGACGGCAAGACTAAAGATAATAAGGTTAATAGCGACTATTAATAGACTAGAAGAAGAACGATAACGAGATAAAATTTTCTATAATAATACTTTTACTCGATAATAATACCTTTACTTTAGTAAATAGGCTAATTAGAAAGGATTACGATTAAGTAGTAAGCTAGGAATAATTAATAGAAATTCCTAGTAAACCTACTACTTTTCTTAATACTTAACTAACCTAATACTACTATTATAACTTATTAGCGACGATAGTAACTATACTATAACTCTAGCTACGTAATTAAAATAACTATCGTTACAATAGCTAACTAGGCGCTATAGTTAGTAATTAATATCGTAATCGCCTAGGTTAATAGTTAGTAGATTATTATTAATAGTAAAATCGAGTTAATAAATAATATTATTAATAGTCTATTAATCCTCTTAATAGATAAATAAGTTATATAAATTTAAGAAGTATAAAATATAATTCTTAATAAAGAAGAGCGTATCTACTTAATTTAATATCGTCTTTTACGCTACCTTAAGTAGAACCTTTAGATAAGTAACTAGTACTAAAGCTATAATATTAAAGAGTAAAAGAAGATAAAGAAGAATATAAAGAAATAGATAAAGAAACTATAAAGATTAGCTAATATATATAAGAAAATTAAGAAGATATATAATTAAACGAACTTTAAGAAGATTCTAGCTTAAGTAGCTAAAATTTACTAGCTATTTAGTATTTTTATTAGCTTTATGAAGTAGATAACCTTAACGGCTAGTAAAATTAGATAAAGAGTACTTAAGAATATTAAGTTTAGTAAACTAAAGAAGTAACTATATAATAAGATATATTAACGAATAGCTAGAAAGAATTAAAAGAGCGATTTAAAGAATTTAATTATAAACTAGAAAAACGTTAGTTAAGTAATTATAAGTATACCTATAAAAAAGTAGCTATATTAGATAAGCTATTATATCTAAAGCGATAGCTAGATTAACTATATTTCTAAAGACGATATTTCTTTAAGCTAGGTTAAAAAACTTAGCTCGTTACTAAGAGCGAAAGAGAATGATTTAGAAAGCTTTTAAGCGCTAGTTCTTTAATTATTAAAAATAATAATCTAAAAAGAGTAAGAGAAGTAATATAGCTCTATTAAAAAGAATAATAATAATATTAATATTAATAAGGTTATTAACGACTTTAATAAAGATTTAATAAATAAAGATAATATTTTAAATAACGAGAATATAAATATTAGCGAGGCTATAATAATTAAGAATAAGACTATAGTTTAAGTTTATTTTTAGCTTTAGATTAAAAACGAACCTAGCTCTAAATATAAACGATCGCTTAGCTTAAATAAAAAATAAGCTTTAACTATAAAACGAGTTACTTATTCTTCTAAAAGAGCTTATATTATAGAGGTTATTAATAAAGAGAAGAAAAAGGCTAAAGAGAATATCGTTAAGCTAATTAAAGAATCTACTAAGATAGAGCTAGCCTTTAGTACCTAATCTACTAAGCTAGCTAAGAAGATAAAGTATAGCTATTATCTATAGCTACTAATAGTACTCTTAGCTACGTTAAAAAGTAAGCTTAATAACGCTACTTAAGTAGATCTAATCGTTAAATAAGATAAGGCCGATAGAAAAGGCCTTAAAGTATACTATTAATACCTAAAGAACTTTAGTAGTACTATAGGACTTTAGGTTAAGAGAATCTTAAGACGAGCTCTTAAGAAGAGGTTAAAGTTAATTCGTTATATAGTAGAGTAAGGCTTACTAGATTAATTATAGCGAACTAAGTTATATAACTAGTAGCGGCGCGAGAATCGATCGTAAGTTAACGCTAATAAATTAGGTTTATATTAATTTAAATACTCGCCTACTACGTAGGATTAATTAATAGAAAATAAATAAAAGAAGCTCTTTAAGAAGCTATTTAGTAAGAAGAAATAGTAAAATTAAAAGAAGAAGAGAAGTATAAACGTTAATCTATTTATAGACTTATTCGCTATTAAATATAATAAGGTTTTTAAGAAGAACTATCTTATATATAAGTATAATAAGAACTATACTATACTAGAATATATTCTCCTTAAGTTAGATATATATAAGTATTACCTTTAAGTTATAAATAATATAAAGAATAAAGAATAGCTATATAATAGTTTCTTTAGTCTCGATTAGTAAATTATATAATAAAGTCTAAAATACTTTATACTATACTATATAGTTTAATCTAATTATACTACGGCTCTTATTTTCTACCCGTATTGTATAAAGTACTAAGAGGTTTTAAATAGATCTTTAATCTTCTTTTAGTATATTAATATCGATATTAAACGACTAGAATCTTATAAATAAGGCGTATATTAGATCTAAGGTATTCTATCTTTTAATAATAAGGAAGCTAACGACTATATAAAGATCTTATCTAGGATATATAAGAAAAAGAACCTAAAGGAGTAGATTAGTATACTTAGATAGATAAAGTTATATAAAGCTAGTTCTCTAGTTTATATAATTACCTCGGCTTACTATACTAATAAGATAAAGAAGAAGTTTAGTATTAACTAAATACTCGTTTTATACTTATAGAAGTAGATTAGAATTATCTTTTTATATCTATTATATAGTGCTTAGAGCGTAAAGCGAATATAATATACTATACTATCTTAGTTTATTATAATAGATATAAACGAGAACTATAAAGTTATTAAGATAAATACTTTTAATAAGATCGTAGCGGCTTACTAAGACTTTATATCGGCTCGTAACTTACTATTAGAACTTATTAATAAATATAACGCTATTAGATACCCTTTTTTAGCTACTATAAGTATTAAGGATCTTAGCTTAATTTTAGATAGTCTTATTAGTCGTTAATAAATAGATAATTTCGATCTATATTCTATAAAGAAGAGATTTTTAACTAACCTTAATAGTATTAACGATACTATTAAAAGATAAAAGAAAGATACTATAAAAGTAGTCTTTAGTAGAATTAACGAAGTTATAATACTTAAAAAGAAGGCCTTTAAAAAGAAGTAGTTTAAGTATAATTCGTAGGCTAGTTAAACTAAGTCGTTCTTTTTATATAGAGAGAAAAGATTATCTACTAATTAATATACCGATAATACTAATAAGGCCGATCTTTTAGCTAACTAGAACGAGTACGATATTAATATTTATAATAAAGAGAAGAATAAAGCGCGAGCTAAAGAGATTACTAATTAGCTTTAATAATAGACTATATAAAAGAATAACGAAGTATAAGAATAACTATAGTAACTAAACGAGTTAAACTTTAGCTTTAAGTTATAAAAGTTATTATACCTTATAGACTAATTATCGTTAGTTATTACTACTACTATTATTATTAACTCTAACTCTTCTTAATCGCTAGTTAAGATATTACTTATTAAATTAACTACCCTAGGTAGTATAACTATCTAAGAAGATAAGCCGCGACGATAATCGGCGTATTTAAACGTAGACGATAGAGCGCTTATTAAGGGATTATAGTAATCTTAAAATACTTATACTACCGAGCTATTTAAAGAAGAAAGTAACGCTAAAGGTAAGGACGTAGAAGACGATAACGATAAGAACGAGAAAGAGAAGGAGTATATAAAGGAGTAAGATATAGCGATAGTAAACGCGTTCGATAACGCTTTTTCTTATATTACGCGTAGTATATTAGTATTACGTTCTAGATTAATTAACTACGTTTATAAAGTACGTATAGATTATTATATAATAAGCGATTAATACTTAACTAAGGGTAGTTAATAATAGAGAAGAGAGGGATATTATAAGATTAAAGAGTATAGTATAAGATACGATAGTTAAGAAAGAAAGATTAGCCGAGGGTAGCCTTACGATATACTTATAAAACTTAAGTAGTTAATAAGTACTTAAGGATAATAATAAGAAGATAATATACTTTAATTTTATAATATACGTCTAGTACTCGATCGTATTATCTCTTTAGAGCAACCCTAAATATTATTATATTATATAATACTTAAAGCGTAAAGCGAATATAATATACTATATTATCTTAGTTTATTATAATAAATATAAATAAAAACTATAAAGTTATTAAAGTAAGTACTTTTAATAAGATTATAGCGGCTTATTACGACTTTATATTAGCTTATAACTTACTATTAAAACTTAGTAATAAATATAATATTCTTATATATCTCTTTTTAGCTACTATAAGTATTATAAATCTTAGCTTAAGTTTTAGATAGTTTTATTAGTTATTAACGAATAAATAATTTTAATTTATATTCTATAAATAAGAGATTTTTAATTAATCTTAATAATATTAACGATACTATTATTAATTAAAAAAAAGATACTATAAAAGTAGTCTTTAATAAAATTAGTAAAGTTATAATACTTAAGAAGAAAGCCTTTAAAAAGAAGTAGTTTAAGTATAATTTATAGGCTAGTTAAACTAAATTATTCTTTCTATATAAAGAGAAGAGATTATCTATTAATTAATATATTAATAATACTAGCGAGATTAATCTTTTAACTAACTAGAATAAGTACGATATCGATATTTATAATAAAAAGAAGAATAAAGCGTAAGCTAAGAAAGTTACTAATTAGATTTAATAATAAATTATATAAAAGAATAATAAAGTATAAAAATAGCTACGATAGTTTAACGAGTTAAACTTTAATTTTAAGTTATAGAAGTTATTATATATTATAGATTAGTTATTATTAGCTATTACTACTACTATTATTACTAGTTTTAACTTCTTTAGATTATTAGTTAAAATATTACCTATTAGTATAACTACTTAAGGTAGTATAACTACCTAGAAAAACGAATCGTAATAACGATTAACGCGTTTAAACGTAAATAACTAAGCTCTTTTTAAGAGATTATAGTAATCTTAAGACGCCTATACTATTAAACTATTTAAAGAAGAGAGTAACGATAAAGATAAAAACGTAAGTAACGATAAAAGATAAAGATATAAAAGATAATAAAGAAAAAAAGAAGTATATAAAGAAGTAATATCGCGATAATAAATATATTTAATAACGCTTTTTCTTATATTATATATAGTATATTAGTATTATACTTTAGATTTAATTAACTACGTTTATAAAGTATATATAGATTATTATATAATAAGCGACTAATTACTTAACTAAGAATAGTTAATAATAGAGAAGAAAGAAATATCGTAAGATTAAAGGGTATAGTATAAGATATAATAGTTAAAAAAGAAAAGTTAGCTAATAGTAGTCTTACTATATACTTATAAGATTTAAGAGATTAATAATTACTTAAGGATAATAAGAATAAGATAATATACTCTAACTTTATAATATACGCCTAGTACTTAATTATATTATATCTTTAAAGTAACTCTAAATATTACTATACTATTACTAGCGATAGTTATATATTTAAGAAATTCCTTTTACTTTTTTTAATTATTTAAAAGTATTATTTATAGAAGTATAGTACTATTAAAGCTTACTTTAGAGAATTAATATAACTAATATAAATAAACCTTTAATAGTATATATTAAAGTATAAAACTTATTATAAAAAGACTTACTAAATAACTAATATAAATAAGTTAGCTAAATAGTAATTTTACATAATTTTAGTAAGTATATAAAATTTAAATATAAATATAGCTAAGTAGATAATAAGTTATATAATAGTATCTTATATTACTTTATATACTTAACTTAGATAAAGTAGTAATAGATTTAAATAAAAATAGGCTATAATTACTTTAGCTACGTATTTTAGCTACGCTACGGCTATAGTAATATAATAATCTTAGCTATAAGGATTTAGTATTTATAAACGAGATTACTAATCTCTTTAAGATTAAAAGGCTAAATAACCTCTTCTATCTTACTATACCTATTATAGATATATAAATAAAGAGGATATAGCGTTTAAATAAAGAAAATATATTAAATAATAAATATTTATATATAATTCCTTATTATTATAGAATTATAATAGGTAGCGATAAGTATATATTCGTAAAATAACTTATTTTCTCTATTTAAAAGCCGTATCCTCTCTATCTATATATCTATAACGAATATAGTAAATAAAAGAGATTAATTATTCTCTTAATCTTAAAGAGATTAGTAATCTTACCTATATAGATTAAATCTCTATAATTAAGATTACTACCTTATTATAACTAAGATACTTAGCTATAGTAGTTATAGCCTATTCTTATCTATATTTTATAACTATAATTTTATAAGAATTATAAACTAGTCTTTATACTATTTACTAATTAACTAACTTATAATTTAAACTATTAATACTTTTCTTTTAATATTTAAAAATATCTATAAGATATTACTATTAAAAGCGAAGAAGAAAAGAATAAGAAGATAATATATAATGAATATATATTATAAAGATCAAAGCTAGTTTGAAAGAAGATTATATTATAATATAATTTATTTATACTATTAACTACTTAGATATTAGCTTTACTCTTTAGCTAATAATTATTAAATATACTTCTTACTTTCTTAAGAAGTTTTCTAGCTAATACTATCTTACTAATATTACTATTATAATATATTAAATAGTAGTAGATAGCGATAGGCGTATATTTATAGAATAGCTTATATTCTTTATTTAAAGGCCGTATCTTTCTTATCTTTATATCTATAATAAATACGATAAATAGAAGATATTAATTAATCTATTAATATTAAATAGCTTAATAATCTCGCTTATAGAGATTAAATCTTTAATATTAAGATTACTATCTTATTATATTTAAGGTATATAGCTAATATAGCTATAGCCTATTTTTATCTATATTTAAAATAGTATATAATATTAATAATACTTTTAGCTTTTTACTTTTATTATTTTTAAAAGTAAATACGTTACTATTACTACTATTAAGCTAGAAAATAAGTTAGTATTTAATAACCTAGTATACGCGCTAGTATAGACTTAAATAAAGTTATATATCGCTTATAAAATCGAAATATACTATTAGCTTAGTATTTATACTTTTATAAGCTTAAGCTATAGTATTACTACTAAGTAAAATTATAAACCTCCCTTTATATTAACTATATTATAAGTAGAGTTTAGAGAAAAGAGTTTATTTATTATATAAATATTCGTTAAATCGTTTATATTTAGTTTTTATTAAATATAGATAAGAATAGGCTATAATTACTATAGCTAAGTATCTCGGCTATAGAAAGGTTATAATCTTAATTATAGAGATTTAATTTATATAAACGAGATTACTAATCTCTCTAAGATTAAGAGGCTAATTAATCTCCTCTATTTACTATACCCGCTATAGGTATATAGATAGAGAAGGTATAGCTTCTAGATAGTAAAAATAAGTTATTTAACGAATATACGCCTACTATCGCTTCTACTATTTAATACTTAATATTTTTGTATTTAATATATTCGCTCGCTTTAGTTTAAGATAGCAAGCTTAAGTAGCGCTTATAACTCGGCTTAAGCTTAGTACTATAGTAAAAGAGTCCCTTTAGAATACTACTAAACTTTAACTCTTAGAGCTTATATCTAAAGTTTTAGTATATATACTATAAGACTAATAATTAGCCGCTATTAAAATATTAAATCTAAGGTATTATTATTCTCTTAGACTTCTTACTTAACGATCTAAAAGTTAGATAGTTTTAAACAATCTCTTTAACCTTAGCGTTAAGCCTAAGGCTCGTACTAGTTCCTATACGCCTTTAATAAGCTGCTTAATAGAGTTAGGCACCCTTAATCTAGCGGAGCCTACCGTAGCACGAGAGCACGATAGGACAGACTTCTAAGGATACAACGAAGGATAATCATTGGAACCATTTATATAAGCCTAAAAGCTGTCGGATTTCTATTATCAGCTTTCTATCTCACCGGCTAGGTTCCCATCCAAGCTGCATGTATACCACGCTCTTATCGGCCGGCACTCACTCCTCGACAGGCCGTTATCGGCCTTCTAGAGAGCAGCATCAAGGACTCTTCAACCTTTCCTGTTCCACCATAGCAGAAACGTAGAACTCTGTTGCTACTGTGTCTCCGCCAACGGACGTAATTCCTGCTGAACACGCTGGTGACAGAAGTGCAACAAAACCACATCGTATTCCATCGTGCATAGCAGCGGCCTGTCCCCTTCCCAAGTCGAACCTGCAAGCTATCAACGCCTCTCCGTTCTATTACTGCTGGCTGGATCCAGTCGCTACTGCCAACATCTGTCCATCAGCCTTCGGTACATGGCATCGACGCCTTGATGTCGTGTCGTCTTTCATTTCAGAATTTGCCGCAGGGTCAATCATGAAGGTATCGGTTGGATTGCCACTCGACGCGTACAAGCTTACAAGTTTGCTTCATTGGCGCATGCTCGGCTTCCGTATCACTCTTTCGCTGGCGGTGGGAAAGCCAATCCTGCGCCGCACGACTTGAGCTTGTTCTGAAGTGTACTTTCACACGTTTCCTGCTGGATGCCTAACAACTCTCTGTCACACGTGCTGTCGCATCATGCGCGACTGTCATCCTTTGAACTGTCGCAACGTGCTCATGGTGACCTTCCGAATATCTTTTGCTTGTACCCTGTGCTCGCCACTCTCTTTTGCCTTTCTTGTCGCGTTGGCCATCAGTTTTTGCATGAAGAGAATGTAATCGAGGTAGATCAGCGTGTCAGAATGGCGGGACACGTTCTTGTTGGTGTGTGCTTTGAGGATCTTACGCAGAGTTGCGCGTGGGTAGGCTCGTTTGGAGGGTGCCATGTTGACTTGCTGGAGATTCATGTAAGTTGCGAGAGATTGTCGGACGTGCGAAGGGAGGCAGTGGCTCGAGACAGGTGATTGTGACAGAGTACTGGTCACCGATGTGCTGACTGCGTTGTAGATGTAAACAATGACGTGTGTCGAGTGTGACGAGTCATGCTAAAAACAAACGAACTAGAGCGCGATTCGTGTGGCACGAGGGTGGTACGGTTACGCAAAAGGATTGTAGAAGCAGAACCAGTATATTCGCAGCCTGTGCGAAGCCGTCCGAAATGTGATTCTTCTCTTGCTAAAGCTGCATGCTATAGATGGTGTCTCCCTAGTAACCACGAGCTGAGACTACTGCGCTCAGCTTCTATCGAGAAGTCTACCAAAGCAATCTAACGCAGTCTTGACTCTCTCAACAACCTCTGGCGTCTGGCCGTTGCTCTCCATTCTGCGCATTTGTGACACAATTCCTAGCTTCTGAAGCTCTCTTGCTCTTGCCGCTGTTCCGTCAAAGCCATCAGTCTGTGTTGGGTAGACTAGGTTGATGATCAACCAACAAGCAGCACAGCTGATTATGGGGATGGATTGGCTAGAATGCAGCAGAGCCGCTACTTGCTTCATCAGGGTTGTGTTAAAGCAGATAGCTGATCTGTATTTGTGGTCTGCCGCACACATGTGAGCAAGGATATAGAGGCTGTGCTCCACAATCTCAGGTGGTGGCGAGGACGCGGTGTTTAGCTTGCGAGCCATACTGCATCTCCTGAGTGTTTGCAGTCTATCCAGCAGAATCTGGATGAAATCCTCGACGCCAATATGCTCGAGCAAGTAATTGATTATATCACTGGGCTGTTCGCCCGTCGTCAAATTCCGCAGAAAAGCGAGGAGCTCGGCTTGGATGTCCAGGTCCTGTTGGAGCGTGTGCTGGGTGTACTCTTGGTCCTGTGCATCGAACTCTGAGGCGGCATCCACATCTTCCATTTGAGCATCATCGGAGATCCGAACCATTGAACCTTTCCTGTAGTCTCTGGGTACTAGTCCAATTACTTCACCAGCCGGGACATCGTGTGGATCCGTGGCGATCATATGCTTGATCCAATTCGGCCCAAGCTCTTCCACTACCTGTGTTTTCAATTTGTTGGTTGAGTTGTTTACGAGTGCTTTCAACGCAAACAGCGATTCATGCCTCAGTCGAGCATTGGCCGAATGTGCTTGTTCGCACAACTTCCTGATCACAGTGTACTCGGCGATGCTTGGCTTCATAGGACTGAAGTCATGAGCGAGGTTTGCCATGACCATAGTCGCTGCGATCCGCACTTCTGGCTCTGTTGTATGCAAGAGTCGCAGAACCGACCTCGCCACGTCGGCATCCACCAACTTGGTGCGAAGAGCTGTGGCGGACCGAGTGAGAGCTCTCACCGTAGCACAAGCGGCCACTAGTGTCTGCGCAGAATTTCCGTGGATAACCAGAGTATCGCCATATACACCATCCGTAATTGAGCTGGTGAATGGTTCGAGGGCTTGAATAATCTGGACCAAGGCCCCTTGCTCGCAAATTTCTTTGCGATAGGCATCCTTGGTAGGCGCCAATGAGGCCAATGCCTGCAGGAGACCTTCTCTCATTTGCATGTCGAGTCGAACTTGCTTCGATGGGCCGCCAGGTCCGAGGCGACAGGCAGGCATGCCTTCTGTGAGCTTGTGATCCAATTTGTGTGGCCACCATAGCCCTGCCATAGACGCTTGAGTGGCTTCAAAGTTGATCTTAAGTGCCGCTGCTAACCGTGAGATTGCCTTGGCATCGACAGCCGCATCTTGCAAATGCTCATTATCTCGGACCAACATGGCGATGGTGGAAGGAACCAAAGCAGCATACGGCATGCACTCGGACGATGACTCCTGCAGCTTCCTTGGCTCGATCATCTCCACTAGAGTAGGAACAAGCAGCTGTGCCATAGACCTTGCACGTACTGGGTGCATAAGACCGTGAGACTTCAGGATGCTCAACAATCTTGCAGCAACGACGCGGCAAGCACCCCGACTCTGTCTTGCGAGAGTTAGCAACCAGGGCATGATCAACAATTCCGCGTGGTTCTCTTCATCGCTGTCTTCGATGACCATAGCGCCAGAATCATGCCGCATTGGGGACGTCCTCCTCTTCGCAGCCAGACCAGAAGTCCCCAATGGCGGAAAATCCGACTTTCTGGCAGCGTGCGTAGTGGTAGGATCAGGCACCCAAGGCAGCGTGACGTCGGACACAGAGAGACGTTGGGCTCCTTCACACTGGACAAAGCGTTCAGCTTGGACTTTAGACGTTTCAGTGATCAGGCAGATGCAGTGTAGGACCAGACTGATGTGATCGTGGCTTGGCCAGGTTGCGGAGTTGGATGTGCTCTTGAAGAGATGCAAACCAGATATCTCTTCACTGATCAAGAACAATTGGCCTTCCAGCGCGGCCAGCAGTCCAGAATCGACTAGCATAGCCCGATGCTTCTCGTCAGTGCAGGTCTTGCAGATAAGGTTCATTGATGCTGTGCTCGCTTGTCTGGAGAAGCCGAGCGTACGTCCATCCACAACACGCACGAGTTGGACTGCATTGTCCTTCTGGTAGAGCAGGTTTAAGAACGACTGATATGGTTTCCACGCTCTTCCTGGGCCGAGTTCTAGCGAGAGGGGCAGATTGTCCGCAACGTTGTTAAGGCAGTTCAAAATGGCCAATGTGGATTTGCTGCCAGTGGACGAGGCTCGAAAGCGAGTGAGCAGGGCGTCTAACAGGCTCGTTTCGACAATAGGCTGCGTGAAGGCCGGTCCCGTGTTGGCTAAGACTGAGATAACACCGGCCGCATTCGTCCATATGGCACCATCTGTATCATTTGACTCGCTGGCTGGCCGGACTGTACTACTATGCAGATATTCATCGAGCCACGGTAGCAGACCTGCTTCAATGTATTGGATCTTCCTCAATTCGTGGCCGGTCAAGCTGTGTTTGATCGTTCGTAGCGTCGCATCGGGCTCTTCACGCAGGCGGTCGAGAGTGTCGCGCACCGAAGTATGATTCATTGTCAGTTGCATACTGAGATAGTCAGGGAAACACGGTATTGAAAGACCATGCGCCGCACGTGGGAATGACTCTGCAAGCAATCAAACTCTGGATGTCCAGCAAGTAGTGGTGTTGCCGTGTACCAAGTCAATGGCAACAGCTACGTTTCTCCTTCCCAGTCACTTGACATTCCCAACTCTGAAACATGCACAGGCATCACAAATGCGGTTCGGGATTCTGAAGTGAGGAGCGCACCGGCGCAGGTCGAATTACTAACTCAAGTTACAGAGTCGCAACTGCGCACTCACGGCAGCTTCCAGATCTGGTCGTCCAGTCAAGCATCAGACGTCATCCCGCCTGCGTTAGAGTGGCTCGAGCGGCCTTGCCGTCCAAAGGCCCAGTGCACATCGGCCTGGAGTCTGGAAGCAGAAATAGAAGGCGCAGATAAGTTCAAGTGAGACAAATGGGACAGATCTGAAATGCTCCTTCTTTCATTGTTCCCAGCGTGCCACACGTGATTCTCTTGCTCTTCGTCGTATTGGGTGCCTTTTGCCATGGTCCGTGGGTTGGATGCATACTACAAGAGGGGTGCACAGTCCCGACCAAGCGGTTGCCGAACCAGTTCTACCTGACCATTATACTCTGTCGACTACCAGAGCGCCTTTTCCGCAGCTGCGATGATCTTGGCGACTAAATCCTTCTCATCATGCTCACAGCGTCACCATCGCCTCGATTGACTGCCTCCTCGCAGAACGAGTCGACTGGGTTCCTGAGTCCTCGATCACGCCGAAGAAGCACCAAAGCAGCCTCACCAATTGTTCGGCCTCATTCCACCCACGTGTATTCTGACTCTCGACCTCCTGCCTCCACATCTACCAACACGCCCACTCAGCCCAGTGCATTTCCGTCTCAATGTTCACCGATAGAAAGACGTATCCTTCAGTCACACTCCATTTCCGTCCGCTCGACAGGTACTCAAACTTCCCCGACCCACCTTAGTCCTAGTCAGGAACAGCAAGCACCACCTCGGCGACCACCGATGGTCGACGCGCAAACTCAATATTCTCCTCCCGCAAGACAAGAGAAAGATTGGACCTCGCCTTCGTCTTCTGATACATCACATATCCCGCAGACCAGCACGGCCACGACTACACCCGCCTCACACATCTCGCGCTTGCAAATTCACGAAACGACCGGAACCACTCGGTCGCAAATACAAACACCGGTGCCGCTTACTACCGCCAGCTCAACAAGCATCAGCTCGACACCTTCCTCTGCCTCTTCTACCTCCCCCACAACAGCCAACCCCCAAGATCCCGTCGTCGATGCTGCAATGGCGGCAGGCCCAATGGGCACAAGTACAGCAGCCGCGACGGCAATAGTCACGCCAACCAACACAAAGGAGCCTGGGAAAGCGGATAGAGAAGCAACATCAGCCACCTCCTCGTCGAGCACAAAGCGCAACCACTCCGTTGCAGACGCACGCCCTGAAACATTGCTACATAATGCCTCGAGTACATCCACCCCTATCGACCCAAACAGCACCCCCTCTTCCTCCAAGAAGATGCGGCCCCAAGATCCCGATGTCAAGGTTATGCCGGCCGACTACTGGACTGCCAACGTCAAAGATCTTGTTCTTCTCATCAGCGGCATGCTGATGGAACTGATTCGCTACAACGACTCCCTCACTCTGAGTACCCAGAACCTCACCCGATTCCACAGTCGTGCCCCACCAGGTATAAGCGTACACGACTATCTCAGTCGGCTGACGACCCACGCCACGCTCCCTCCTCCAATCCTGCTGAGCATGGTCTATTACATAGATAAACTCTGCGCGTTATACCCCGCCTTCACAATTAGCTCACTCACCGTGCACCGATACCTCATAACAGCAGCAACGGTAGCTAGCAAAGGGCTCAGCGACAGTTTCTGGACGAACAAGACGTACGCAAAGGTGGGAGGCGTGAGCGTGAAGGAGTTGGCATTGTTGGAGCTGGAGTTTCTGGTCCGCGTGCAGTGGCGTATCGTTCCTGTGCCCGAGGTGTTGGGCGATTACTATCGCAGTTTGGTCGGTCGAACGGTTGGATATGTTTTGGAAGGTCAAGAAGAGAATGGACATGATACACAGATGCAGGAGCCGACACCCACTTTTGACGGTGACAGGGGCAGGCAGGCTGACGCTGGGCAGGGAGAGATTGTCGATGCAACAAGAACGGCGCAATGACTTTTATCCAGGGTCGGCATGAGCGAGGGTGAACATGATACCCAACGTTGTACAAACGGCACAAGCCGTGTTTCTGTAATGCATAGCGATGAGGCCATGACTTCAAACTCCACGTCGCTTGCCTGAATGAAGAGAGATCCACAAAATCTTATCCACGACGCATATTCTCGCCTCACCCAAGGCACATCTCGCAAATGCATCGCATGCTCACTGCAAAACCAAAAATCGTCTCGTAGAACCCCGCTATGCTGCATTTCACGTCCGTGGCGTGGACATAGCCGACGTCGAACCAACTCTACTCTTCGACCGAGCTCTACTCTGGTCTCGAGGTTCGTCCTTCTCCTTCGCCCGACTCGAGCTGGCCTTTGCTTTGCCCAGCCTGTGGTCGGCGAAGCCTTTGATCAACTGCAGGCGAACGTGCTCGACATCCTTGGGCTTTTTGCCCATCTCGTCGTTGATTGTGAATGTGATGAAGCGGCGATGGTCTTTCAGATGTCGAGCTGCCCATGCGCCAAAGTATTGCGATAGCCTATCATCTTTCTCTATGTCTCTTTCTTTTGCCTCAATTGCAGACAGCCTTGCGTCGGTTTGTGGTATATCCTTGTACACTTCGGTCCACTCAGGTTGCAGAACTGAGAACTCCAAGCCGTGTTCTTCGTCGAGCCCACTATCACTTGCGTCATATCTAGAATCGTTGATCTCGTTCATCTCGAGCAGGAGCTTGGCAATATCCAGATATTGGTTCTTGTTACTCTCCTTCCTCGCGAGAATAGCTTGCTCCTGTAAGACGAAGCTGATAGTGGGTGGTATCATTAACTTCGAGGACGGAAATGGTTTGGATGCCTTCGCCTTCAACCACTTTAGCACCGAGAGGGTAGCACTCGGCTCATGGATGAAGCACCCTTCAGGAATCGCCATTGCTATCCCGCGCGGGAAAAGCCTTGTCGTCTGTAGCGGCACATCCCCCATGGCCAGGTAATCAACTTCCCAACATAGCAGGTTGTCTCTCTCCAACCACTTTGCAAGGCCATCAAGGTTGATTACAGGATAGCGCTTGTCGAAAAGCACCACGCATACGCTATTTGCGATTTGCCGGCAGAACTCAGCCCATTGCCCGCTGATGGATTTGTCGAAAACGTGGTTTGATGGTAAGCCCTCTTCCGTTAACCAGGACTTCAGTTGCTGGACACGACCCGAGTCGCTTAGTTTGTGTACCAGGATCACGAAAACGCTGCTATTATCGACTATGGATGAGTTGGACAACCACGAGAGGTCTTTAAGATTGCGATCAAGACCAACGAATCTTGTGTTTGTCGTGTTCATAGTACCATCTGGGATATTGGTGGTTACTGTTGGTGGAGCGCTGCTCGCCGTCAAAGTAATGTTCGAGCGAAGAGCCTGTGCGTCAGAGCGTCGGGGCGACATGGGACTTATATCCATAGCGTCGTCGCTCACTGTACCATCATATTGTGGTGACATTGTTATCTGCAGCTCACGTAAGAGTTGCACACCTGGAGACAGAGGAGTGTCTTTAGGTAGGGCAACTGATCCAACAGGCGGTAAAGAAGTCATGGCTGGCTGGCTGCTTGTCCGCCCTCTATTCGTATCCTCATGCTCATCTCGCTCTCCATCGGTTTCCGAGAGCGGTCGCGAAACACTCCGTGCTCTTCTAAAATCTCTTCTTGGATCGACTGTTCCTGTGCGTGATCGAGAGGGGCTGCGTCCTCTCCTTCGTGATGCATCTCGTTGCTCGCTTGTCTGTGATCGAATTCGTGCCTCACGACCTCGTGCTTCCAACTCCTCCTCAATGCGTATGCCGCGTTCCACAATGCGTGCTAATGTCTCCACTGATGGCCCCGGCTCTTGGAATTGGCGACGAAAAGCAATATGCAGACGAGGTTCGCCACGTCGGATGGGTTTCTGACCAAGGTTTTGCCACGAGGTACTTTTGCAGGAATACAAGACAAGCATAAGATCTTTGTCTGGATGTTCCCAGAGGCCTGCTATATCCCCCGCTTCGAGGAAATCTGCTAGCGAATTCACCCCATCCACTGTGTCGTTGAAGGGCTCGACAGCACCAATAGCGAAGTACGAAAACCACCTGTCTTTGGCGAGAAGTTCATACTGTGACCGAGTTATGGTTGGGGAAAACCCGATCGGAAGCTGCGGGCCCTGCTTGAGTGCTACAATGGGCCCCGCATATTCCCACGGCACATGGAGCAATTTGATTCCGCCTGCTGCTTGATGATGCAGATATAGATCAAGCACTATATCGCCTTTTCGCCATTCCCTGCCATTGCGCGCTCGAACGATTTCGCCGTGAGAAGTATAATACTGGGCAGTGGAAGTGAACATCCCCGATGGTTCTGCACCGGCTAGCGGTCCCCGACTGGCGATAGGTGGTAGGGCCTTTAGAGGTTCGCTTTGGAGCGGACGCGGACGAGGAGGGCTGTCCCTGCGATGATCTGTCGTGGCGGGTGCCGGAAACTCTCTGTTAAAAAGGCTATTCCTCCTTGGTCGTGTCTTCGTTCCAACATCCTTCGAAACCGGAATGTCAATCTGTGGAGATATGGCAGTTGTTGTGATACTATTTGGTTGACCCACCTCACCCAGATCAGCTGAGTGAGCGACGGCATCGTGGCTTGCAGTGGTCAATGTAGGGTCAGCTTTGTCCTCGGGGTTTGCTGCTCTTGTGGCTGCTTCCTGCTCTAGACCAGATACATCTGGTGACGTAGCGCCTGGTGCGTCTAGTTGTTCCTGATTGCCAGCTACTGCGCGTTCCCGACCCTGCATTGTACTTTCTTGCTGGTTCGATATAATAGATGGTGAATCTGTCGCTTGCTCACTTATATCTTGTCTAGATCGTGTATCCTCTTCGTCGTCAAAGAAAAGCCATGACGCGTGTGGCGGACCTGTGTCTCTAGCAGCATCAGGCTCCCGAGTTTCGGGTGGTTCAGCATTGGAAGTCTTATTCTGAGGAATGGGCGGGGGTCGATCTTCGTTCATCTTCTTGCGAACATTGTTCAAATGCTGATAGTTGTTGAATCGCTTACCTGTATTGTCTCGTATGACAGGCTTGTTTGATCGGACCCGATTACGAGCTTCTGGCGCATAAAAGTGTTGCGGCGGTTCAGACTGGCTTGGCTTAATCAAAGGCTTTTGTACCGGGGCCTTGGCAGGGGGTTCAACAACGGCTTTGCTCACATTTGGACGACTGCTAGTCGTGCTTATGTTGTTTGTCGTGGATTGTGAAGGAGTAGCTGGCGGCGCGTGCAGCGGACGCGCGACTGTCTTCGGTTTCGAGGCGGCCTTCCCAGTAGGTCCATGCATCGGAGGAGGTGTCGGCTGTGCGCGAGTTGTACTTTGCTGCTGTCTCTTGTTGATGGGGGACAGAGATCGCCTGTGCGGACTCGAGGCTTTGGCAGGATGTGCGATACCTCTCTTGTTCAGGAGCGGAGCGTCGGATATCTGCATTGGTGGTCAAGACTTGCTATGCCGGGCAGTGACATAGCTTACCAGTTTAAGACGCTTCCTCGGCCTCTCATGCACCTCAATCAATTCCACAGAGCTCGCATGCGATCGCTGGTCGTCTGCCTCCGCCTCACTTTCGACCTCTTCATCTTGTCTGGCGGTGGAAGCATCCATCTGAACCTGTATGCGTTGCACATCGTAAGCATCAAGGGTATCGCCGCGGGCCTTCTGAGCAGCCCATTCTCTCAAGGCATCTGGATCCGTGAAGCGCTCTGCCGGCTCCCACGTGCACTCCTCATCTGGGTAGCCATCCCACTTGACCAGGTAGACATGCTCGCGTGCATCATCAACCTTTTCAGCGAGTATTCTTTCGACATCATAGACATCGTCCTCGTCTCCGTCAGAGGACATTGTCACATCAGCATATGAACATTCAGAGCACTGACGCTACCAAAAGCATGAAGGAAGGAACACCGAAAGTAGATTGGTGGCGCGCATGGATGTATGGCATGTATTGGTGGAACAACAATCTTCGCGAACATCAAAGCCGTTTCTAGCACAAATCTGACGTGTGAAAACGTGCAAAACAGTGGAAGCCAATGCGGTGGTCGTGGTGGTGAGCTCATGCTCGACGATGGCAGTTGTAGAAAGAGGAGTGATAATGATGACTAAGCTGGCACGTGAGAGATGAGCCACTGCCGCCGCTTGTGGGATGGCATTACAATCGATTGCTGATAGCCAGGGTCCGTTTGGCTCATTCGCAGTTGCAACGGTGTCGACACCAGTACAGAAGTCTCTTTGTCTGAATAGGAACCTCTCCTTCAAAGAACACAGTACAGTTGCAACATAGTTTGCGACTTTCTCTGTGGAGTTGTTCGGCACTACTTCGCCATCTCTCCCGTCCTTTCTCTATCAGGGTGCGGTCAACATCAATCGAACCACTGGTCATTGTCTCCTAGACCATAAACACTCTTCACTATGGCGAATGACGAATATGATGTGAGGCTGCGCACTGCACCGTCTATGCTCTTCTGCTGATACTGTATAGTTCCTGTTCAAAGGTATTCGACTGCGCCGTCATGCCCCTCTCATGCTCTACTAACCAGCTACAGTCGTGCTGATCGGTGATTCTGGCGTCGGTAAATCCAACCTTCTCAGTAGATTTACTCGAAACGAGTTCAACCTCGATTCCAAGTCTACCATCGGCGTCGAATTCGCAACCAGATCGATTCAAGTTGACACCAAGACCATCAAGGCACAAATTTGGGACACCGCAGGTCAAGAACGATACCGAGCGATCACATCTGCCTACTACCGAGGCGCTGTCGGCGCACTGCTCGTTTACGACATTAGCAAGCACCAGACGTACGACAACGTGACGAGGTGGCTGAAAGAGTTGAGAGACCATGCCGATTCTAACATTGTGATTATGCTGGTCGGAAACAAGAGTGATTTGAGGCACCTGAGGGCGGTGCCTACCGAAGAGGCTAAACAGTTCGCGAGTACGTGTGCCACAGCAAATTGACGGGACATGACTGACAGCGTGTGTCTAGGCGAAAACAACCTCTCCTTCATCGAGACGTCTGCTCTTGATGCCAGCAATGTTGAGCTGGCTTTCCAGAACATCTTGACAGGTATTCAGAACCCTCAGCGGTAATAAGAATCATGTGCTGACATGGTACAGAAATCTACAGAATTGTGTCAAGCAAGGCTCTTGACAACAACGAAGGTCCACAGCCAGGCGTCAACTCTGGTGCAAAAATCGACATCACCCCCACGAACAACGGAGATCAAAAGAAGTCGAACTGCTGCTAAGGAAGAGACAACCTGATTTCGGAGGTGTGCGGCTGCGAATAGTACTCTTGGTTGTACCCCTGGTGTTCAGGAGTTCGGATGTCTGTCGGTGAGTACGTTGGGAGAGGACGAGTCACAGCGACTACGACTGTATGCTTGAGCGGACAAGATGAGCTTTTATCTCAGAATGAATAATGCACGATCGGACTTGTAGCGAAGCTGGCCTTGTGTACTCTTTTTCTCTGCTCGGAATTTGGATGTCTAACATTCACACTGTTGCTCGACTTACAGTACACATCGTATCCTGCCTTCTGCCCGTGTCGGCTCGTCCCTAGCTTACCTTGTTCCGAAAACACATAATCTCAACTCCTTCACTGCATGACCTCTTCTCTTTGTGTCTTGATAGTAACTTGACACAAGAACTTTGGCCACAGTGGTAAGACCTGGCAGGTGCCACCAACACTGGGAAAGTTGATAGATGGGGGTACTACGCCACGAGCAGCCACCGTATGTGCATTCTTCTGTCCCCAATGCTGGACAACGAAAAACCTTCGAGATCGGTTGGGCGAAGGCCACGCCGCACAGCGCACATGCACTTGATTAATCGGGATTTGTTCTGTTCTCGTATACGCGAACAACAAGCTTCGAAAGCCTTACTTACTCCACAAATGATCCTGCAATAATCCCGATTCAAATTCGACACTGCGAGTTCTACACTTTGGCTATGCAAAAGCCTTACCCAGGATTCAGGGGTCGTTTCTTGTCTTGCGGATGTATGGTTATTGTGCCCTGCACGTTGATCTAAGTTCATTCCGTACATTTTCGTCACAGAAAAACTTGCCAGTCATGCGAATGAAAACGGTGGGGAAAATTACCGTTGATTGATTCTTGTGCGCCGTAAGACGACGGGCCATCTATCCGGTCAACCTGGGCTCTCGCAACACGGCAATGAGCTATGACCGTTCCTGTTCGTCATGCTCAAACTGTCGACTCTTCCTTCTTCCTGTGGAGAGTGCTGTTCATGAATCCTTGCTCGGTCTGGTTTGCCGTCTCAACCCTCGTCAGATGCCTGACCAATCCCTCCTCACCATCCTCGTGCTGACCATGTCCAACTGCAATCTTCTGCAATGAGTCACGAAGCAGCAGCTCGTAGTATCCAGTTGCGAAGATCGTGGCTGGAACATTGACCAGAATACTGATCCACGAATATCCGTTGTCGAAGCTAAATGCCTCACTACCGAAGAAGATAGCTGCGACGATACGTGTACCAAGATCTCTGGCCAAATTGGTTGAGATCGTGTTGGCTGCAAAACCAATGATCATGGCTGTGTAGGCGAATCCGATGGTGTATGGAACGCTGGTAGGTGCAACGAATGGGTTTGCGGGGTCAAGACATGCCCAGATAACAATTCCAATGAAGGCGTCGACCATCCATTCCTGGAAGAAGAGGTATCCTTGATTTGTCTGGTCTGGGTTGGGGAAGGAACACAAGATCGATGCAGCACCGCCATTGTATACTGACGTTCCGTAGGTGGCAAGATCTTGGGCATGTTTGGCTTGAATTTGAGGCCAGTAGCATCCCATCAGAACCATTCCAGCCATAAAGGCGCCAAATATTTGGGAGCTGCGAAACCGGTCAGTACAAGCAATGAGCCACAATGCAACACTGAACTTACAAGATATAGTGAGGGACCTTCTTCCATGGGAAGCCTTGCCAGATTGCCAAACAAATAGTGACTGTCACCTTGTCAATACAACTTCCAGACATCAATTGAGTGCAGCTTACTAGCAGGGTTGAAATGTCCACCGGAGGTACTCGCGCAGGTAATGATTGCGAAAGCAATGCCAAAGCCGAAGGCGATACCAATCTGTAGAATTCCGCCGAATGTAGACGTGCCGAGCTCTTCACCAACAGTACTCGTCGTTGCAAGCGTGAAAGTGCATATGGCTGCGATACCAGGGAGAACATAGAAGAAGACACCAGTAGCTTCGCCCATCATTTCCCGCAGAATACGAGGTCGTTTGTGCTCAAAGTCAATCTTTCGTTGAGAGACAGGCTTCGGTTGGTGGACATGGCGAGTAACATGCCTGTATTAATTTAGTAGAGTTCCTTGACACATTTGAAGATGGGAAGTCGCACTTTTGCAAGGCATCTGTCACACCAAGCTCAAGCTCATTGGTATGGAGCCGCTGCACATCGTTGCCATCGGGTGCCATGTTGGTCGATTGTTCCGTGGAGTGAGCAATACGAGGAGGAGACTTGAGTTGAGCGCAAATTCTTACAAGCAAGGCCGGGGGAAAACTTCAGTTCTTATAGTGCCATGATTGTGGGATCCCCATCTGCCCCAGGGATATGTGGACACAAGCTGGGGAGCATGGAGATAGGACCGGAGCTGTCACGGTGCTCATGGCAGTCCTCGGCTCGATTTTTGACGAGTCGGATGCAATTGGCGTACCAGCATAATAATCAAACGCGACGGATGGTCTGGTCGCGAGCCGCACAGGGGTATCTGAACAATGATTCGTGGAATTATGAACGTCGTCCCCGGTTGAGGTGGCAAGCATTGCCAAGCACATCCTAGCATGATCAAGATTTGCCATGCACCGATGAGCCGAGATACAAATGCTTGCTTAGCGGCTTGTGCGAACCTGGATTAAATTTGATATCGTCATGAAGCGTGAGAAGCCAATGCGAATGAGGAAGGTGGATTGTGGCATGAAAGCTGAAATGTGATATTGTGCAAACATGGTGCGGGATAGCACTTGTAGCCTCGATCATGCAATAATTCGCCTGTGAAAGAGCTCGGCATGTCCTTGAAGGAGGAAGCCATAGTCGATAGAGAAGCGCGTTCGAAGTAATTGCAGGCGTTCTGACGAGCAAAGGCATCTCCAGAATGTCGAAAACCGTGAAACCAAGCAGTAAGAGGCAATGGAGAAACCTCCACTGTCAAATTCGGCGTCTTGGGAACGTCCCACTGGAGTCCCCACGAAGTACTACTGCCACGGGAGTAGCGCCGGTGGACATGCTGTTTCTTCTGGGGCATTACTCGAACGGCTTCTTGACAGATTGTTCATCAAATTTGCATCGGCATCTCAGGCGGACAAAATCCGAAATACGCAAGGAGTCCGAGGCAGTCGTAACCAGTTAAGGTTTTCCGCTGGATACCTCAGCGACGGGACTCTCGGTGTACGATCGCACTTGCCCAGAGCAGCAAGCCATGCGCGATTCGCAGACAGCATGTGATTCCGCACGGAGTGTCCCATGTGCTTGTGGATGCACAGTCGATCCGCTGTTCACCACGCTCAAAGAGCACTGTTGGTCGCGTCTGGCGCCGGTGGGGGTCAAGAGTGCGGTACCGGACTTGTGGGACGATGTCACGAGGTCAAAGGATTGCTTTGTGGCGGAACGTGATAAGATGCCACCATGGACAGAAAGGTGCAAGAGAAAACATGTTGGATTTCAGAAAGGGCGCATTGATTCAATTTCATTGCAAAATGACCACCAACGCCATGCTAAATAACTGTTCATATCCAGGGTGCTTAGCCAAATATTCAGAGACAGTGTCAACCAGAAGTACCTGCGCCAGATTGTGCTTCCCTTTGCTCTTCGTCTGCCTTCTTCTGCTTCTCTATCCTCGACATGGCAGCTCTAGCCATGATCTCTCTTCGTCCCAGACCCTGCGTGCCAGCTGCACCACCAAGGACAAACTCGCCACCCTGCCACCCGTGATCGTCGACGTACTCGTCGTCAAATTCGTCGTCCGGGTTGTAGAACTCGCCCTGAGAAAGCTGGTGGCCACCGTGTAGGTGATCATTCTGTTCGACCTCTTTCTCAATCTGCTTGGTCAAATCCCAAAACTTCCTATCATGCTCGCTGTGTACGTTGTGAGATAGCTCGTGGCAGAGAGTCTTTCGAATGACCTTATAATCACGGTAGCCGTCATAAGAATCCGTCCTCAATCGCAACTCGATGACCTCTCCACCATTCCGATTCAGCCCAAGGGTTTTGCTCTCGTGAGTCGTGTGCTCAGCAGGGTTCATCTCCGTCAGCAAACCCACGGAGAATTTGTGTTTGCGCATGCTGGCTTTTATGCCCGGATCATTGGCGAGCCTCTCAAGGTATCGCCTGCTCTTTCCAGGATTCGGTAGGTAATTCAAGGGCTCGATAGCGTGGAACGTGTATGTCGCCTCTTCTTGCACTTTCTTCCAATCACGATTTACATGACGTTGTCTCTTGCGTCCGGCTTGCCTGGCTTCATCTCTCGCGGCTCTTCTTGCGGCGATCCTGTCCGCCATATCGTTGAGTTTCTGTACATCCTTCGTTGGAGTTCCGATGGCTTTTATCTTGGTCTTTGGCGTAATTGAACCAAAGAGTGACTGCTCTGAGAAAGGGTACTTCAGCAGCCCAGGCTTTGGTGTGATGAAGAACGAAACCCGCTCCACGTCTGCTTGGATTGTGTCTGCGAACTCCCGAGCCAACTCTTGAAATGTGATGTCCTTTGGGAGCTCCATGTCGAGTATTTCGTTCTGATATGTGACCTTGACATTGCTGGTCTCTTCCGTCTCAGGCGCCGAGTCCTCCATGTTGAGTCTTGTGATGATACACTCTCAGTGTGGTAGTCGAGGAGTTGATGGGTTGGTGAATTACCCGTATGATGGCCAACACTATTAGATGCAAGTGAGAGGGCCGAGGCGAGAGACTGCTGTGTAGTGGTCAGTGGCTACATACATTTACTGCTATTGGTAAGCTGCACATGCGTCGAAGACGAAAGAACAGTGATGACGCATGAAAGTTGCCTGTGGCAGCCTTGCAGCCTGACTCGACCTCGACAGGTTGTGAGCCAAAAGGATCTCTGTCTTCATCACTTCGTGTTGTGAGGCAGCCGTAGATTCATACCAATACATAGACGCGTATGAGCATAGCGATCCTGGAATTCAGCCAAACCGCGAGATATCTCGTGAAGCATCATCCGGAATCGCAGACACTTTGCGAGAGAAGTTCCCATGTCGATCAGAATACTGACAAAAGAAGTCATTGTTGACCGTCCTGGATCGGGTCAAGCGTGATGCAGTGCATACTTGGCGCATTTGTGTTCCCTGTTTAGTGTACATCTCGTCGATCCTAGGCAGTTTCGTTGTGCCTTATTCCGACCTTGTTCGAGCTTCATATAGTGTGAAAGTGGCATATTTTGCTCCTTACGTCCCACACCCTGGAGCCCAAATAGCTTGGTGAAGATCTTCGGCACCAAGACTCTAGTGCGTGAGTCAGCTGCCATCTAGCTAGCTCGGCCTCCTCGCGCCAGAAGATCATACTCGAAACCCTTTCAGCGTACGCGGCTTTGGCTCCAGCCTTGCACCATGCTCTTGCCTCTCTTTCACATCCAACCCGATGTCTAGGTGTCGAGACACAAATGGGCACGGAAAAGCTTCCTCAAACGGTACCGAGGGGCGCACCACACACTATGCTTTCGCGACACCCTCCGCACAGCCAGACACCATGTTCGTTGAAGTCAAGGCATTTCGTTGGCTTCCTTCGAATCTGCCAGGCAAGCGATATCGGCATGCTATGTTCGTGTCCGATGACCTCGACGATGCTGCATGAATTTTCAGGCTGCTTGACCAATTCCAGTCGGTGTATTTGTCTGATGGTTAGTAGTGCTGGAGCAGTACACATCCGTCGCAGCTGGTGTTCTAAGAACATGCTCCATCATTCGGCCACGGCTTGTTGATCGTCCTCAGTATTGATGAGTCACCTTCTGCCATTCTCCGTTGCTTGTGTTGAAGGTATGGTCATGGAACTTTGTCTGCAGTATTGCCTGGTTCGAATACTCCTCAACAAGCACATGAGCATAGGCATATGGAACCTTAGCAGGTACACCCTCAAAGACCGACTCCCGCAATGGAAACATGTCACTTGAGTTGTACCGATGCTCATTCTTGCATTCAATAACGTCCGTGTTGTTAGGGTCATTTGCTGTCAGCCCAGTGATATCAAGAAACAGGCCATTCGACATATCGATGAAACGACCATCGATAAGGTTAGCGCCATCACCTTTTACTCTTTGCCAGGACCAGGGGTTGATATCGAGCATGTACCTTCGGGTGATGTTCAGCTCCGGACTGTGGTATTCGTGAGAGGTATGATTGTGGCTTTGCGCCAACACAGCCAGAGTCGCATTCGTGACTTGTGCGTCCAGATCCGAATCCTAGAGACCGCATGGTCAGTCCCAAGACTCGTTGTCGTGGCAAGAACTGCGGAACTCACCCAGGGCAAAATTCTGCCATTCCAATACCATCCGAGCAGTGTTCCGTGTGCAATCCATGTGTCAAGCTGGAAGTTCTCAAAGAGCAACAGATATGCCCTTACAAGCGCGCGCAAGGTTATCTGCCGCTCCTCATCTGAAACTACGCGTTTGAAAAACCGACTGTCGTAGTGGTGATGACGGTCATCCTCACCCGGTTCGTGAAAGTACTTGTTATCGGTTCTTCCGGCGAGCACTATGTGTGCCAGCAAGAACACCAGGAGCGAGAGGCGGATGAAGCCATGGTTGCGAGCACCATAGATGGTGTTGAGGACAGCCCAAAGTACACACCACATCACAAAAGATGGAAGACAAGATTAGTCCCAAGAGTAGAGGATTATGAAGGTGGAGGAGCACAGTAACGCATGGTTGTTCTAGCCCAAACCATAGCAAGCAAAGATGTCGCGTACTCAAGCCATGGAATATAGTCTGACTACTGCCAGCAGTTTGCAGAAGGACCTCTCAATGGGTAGTACATACCAACTACATAATCGCGCTTCGCAACGATAGTAGCGCCTGTCCCTCCAGGTGAACTCCGCAAGGAGTCCACTTTGCGATACAGTTCAGGTCCCATAGTAAGCTTGAGATTGTCCGAGTGTTCTCGCCGTCCCCTGTACATGTAATATGCAGAGGCATACGAAGTATGTTGCGGAAACTAGTCAGCCAATAGAACCAGGGCTCATGACGGCGCAATGCATGATGAACCTGCAGATCGTCTCCAAGCGGAAAGTTGCTCGTGTGCTCAAGCCGCGCGTTGCTGACCAAAGCGCCTTCCGTACAAGAATAGTCGCAATAATGCCACACATGCATCAGCTCTTGCGATCTCTTCAACGGAGCGCGTGTTGCGGTTGTGCATCGACCACGTCCGCCTATTCTTACAATATATTACCGTGGACCGTACAGGAGATTGCCTCGAACGTCCGTTGCAGGCTAGGCGCGTATTTGGCCCGGCCTTGCCGGCGTGGTCACAGAAGGTTTGACCACATTCTTGAATACCATGGGTTGCTTCAAGAAGAGAATCCCAGAAGTATGAGACGCGTTTCACGCCGCTGTGACAAGATTCCTTTTTCAGCTTCGAAGTGCGCCGGGACACGCAGCCCCGTGCAGCAAAAGTGGTATGCATCTCGTGCTTACGCGTCCTCTTAGTGCCGAAGCAGGGACACCGTATGGACCTGGCGAGACTGTGCTTAGATTGCCACTGGCAGAGCACGTACGAGTTACTCATAAACTCAACGCACGAAGAACAATAGAAATGTCGAACGGCCCCTTATGCACGGAGGTTCCTGAAATTAGTCGTATTTGCATTGCAAGTGCTCATGTGGACAATGCAATGTCTTCATTGACAAAGCATCTCTACCTCTGTCGGTGCCGTCCATCTCGGTGCTTTCGCTCAAAAAGTGACAATCGCATCCAAGTCCGAAGTTTCCAAATTGATATGCTCCTATGGAAATTCGTCATCCTCGACCCCTTCCCAATACTTCGGGTCCAAAAGCTCAGCATGCTCGCCGTTCTCTTCGTTTTCTTCCAAATCATCATCGTCAGCATCAAATTCCTCATCCTCTAATCTTTTGTGCTTCCCAATTGGTTCAACAGATACCGGCCCTTGCATCTCCAATTCATACTCTATACCTTCGTCCATGCTAGGCGCTGCCCACGGTGCAAAGACAACCTTCAAATGCCGTCTGCGCTTGACAGATGACCATATATAGCTGTCTTTCTCACTCTGACTCGGTCCTGCAGCACGTCGATCTATCGCGCTCGAAATCTTGAGAACAATTCTGGCGTCGAGTTGATTCGCCCATGTCAATCCCAGTGCTGGCGTCTTTAGCTGCTCGAAGGGTGAGGAATGCGGATCGTCGCCCCAGCCTGTGAAGAAGCGTTGTTGGAAGTCGAGGCTCATAATCTCGTCCTTGCGTGCTTGATGGGCGGCTGATGGCTGGCGTTGAGATTGTGGAACGAACCCCTGAGTGGCTGGCAGTGTTTGCTTCGGTATCTGCGTAGGCGGCTGCATTCTTGCGGCGGAATTGGCGTTTTCCTGTCTTGGTGCCGGTCTGCCATCAGGCTGTTTCTGGGTTGCTTGTGAGGATGACTGACTCTGATTGGACATGTACCGGAACTTATCCGATCGTGTCTGATCGTCGTCGAATCGATCAGCAACCTGGTTGGTGCACACGATCGCGACATTGTGCTCGTGCGCGATCTTCCTCAATGACCTTCCTAATTTCACTAGTGCCACCGCTCGTTCGCCTAGCACTTTTGGACTTGCGCCTTGAAACTCGACTCGAAAATTTGCAGCGACTGAATCAATGACGATCAAGCCTACATCGTAGCGTCTAACAGCTTCGGGTAGCTGATATATAGTGACGTGTTCTTGCTTTTCGAGATTATGGGCATTGACGGTCAGAATGTTGTCTGTCGAGGGACGTTCTTCGAGAGGAAGGTCGAGGTACTGAGAATGGGTTTGCAATATCTGGTTTAGCCTGACAGTGTTGAGAGACGACTCGGTAGAGAGATAAAGCGTCCGCTTGCCAAGTCCGCGAGGTGGCGGAAGTTGTGCTGCTAGAAGAAGAGAAAGCACAAACTGTGTTTTGCCGACGGCACTGTATGCGATTGTCAGCGCTGTGGCTGGATCATGACACGATGATGTACCTTTCACCAACGATTTCACATATACTCCCCGCAGGAAACCCACCACCGAGGCATTCATCGATCCGTGGATCAAGCGTTTTCACGTATTTTGTTTCCTTTACCGCGGGCTTCGTGCTCTCGAGCTTCACTCTCTTTGTTGGCCGCTCTCTGGCATCATCTTGCGCTCGCAGCGGCGGTGGAGGTGGCATAGATCGGTGACCAAGCTCTGCTTTCAGCGCCTCAGTGACAGCCGCAGCCATGCGCCGTACTTCCTTCAACGGAAGCGGACATTTTCGCGCAATCTCAACTGGGTCGAGGCTGACCAGTTCTGCTGTGGAGAAGCCCTTCTTTTCGAGCGAATACGTGAGGTGCCGCCATGGTGACAGGTCGTAATTGGGGAGAACATCGATCAGGTCGGCCATTAAGGCGGATCGTCTATGCGGTCGTGATCAGATCGTATTTGCGTGGCGAGCAAAGCCATGAGAGTGAATCTGAGCGCGTGGCGACATTCGCACAGCTATTCCAAACAAACATCAGGACCCAAACATTGCTCCCCGTGAACGAGACGCGTGGTGAAGGTCTAGAAGTGAAAATGAAGTACGCCGATGACATCGTCGACGCCAAAACACGTGACGCGTCTGTGAAATCAGCCAAGGATTATTGTATTGTACTAGCTAGAAGTGACGGTACGATGAGGCCGCTTTAATAGGCCAATAATGCCAAGCCCTCACGTAATATTACACGTCGACCGAGGCTACCACCTCCACCGCAGCTTCCCTGAGAGTATCAACAGCTATCACCAGCTGTTTTCACCGTTCCGTGTGCCAGATCAGCTATCTTGTATCGCAGCCTACCTTTGGCGTGTCTTATTCCAAGTATTACTCCTTGAAAACGATTAAGAAAGAATGGCCAGCCGCATGATAGCTCAACCATGGCTGATCAACAAGTACTTTGATCCCATCTTCGCAATCGGCATGGGCTTCTGCGCCGCCGCACTTCGCGTGAGGAGAGAGAGCATCGAAAGGTTCCCCGAACAAGACAATTCGTATGGCATGCTGTGGTCCAAGGCTGTTGTAAGAGGAAGGGGATATTTCGGGTACGACAAGTGAATGACATCGAGTTCGAGGCTACGTACAGAGCCACAGATACAGCCGTTGGTCGTTGAACAGCCAAACAGGACTTTTGAAGGATGTCAGCGGACAAACGCAGTGGTGTACTTCATGAGCCTACCGGCACTTGGCGACAGATCGACAGGTCAGCATTTTCTGTGTTGCACGGCTTGACGAAAGACTAGCGGCAGAGACGCAAGCGTGTGAACCTCACAGCGGCGCGATCGAGCACCGATGCACACAACGCGCCCAAGTCTAGCGGCATTCTACTCAGCAATCAATGGCATGGCGCTAGATGAAAGATGACTGTTCACGAGAGCAGCTATTCCTCTACCTGCTACCGCGAGCCAGACTGCCGGTCTCCTTGCTCGCTCAGCAGCACCAGCACCTCCTGCTGCTGTGTTGTTTCAACGCCTACGCCGGATAGGAGGACATGTCCTCGAAGCCAAATTCTTGAAGGGCAACATCATTAGTCAAGTTTCCTGTGAGCAAGAGGACGAAATGGAGGTACCAGACGGGGTCAAAGAACCACGGCATGATGATGAAGCATTAGCGTAAGGCTGATTCCTAGTTCTGGAGTATAGCTGGAGCGTATGTTGCGAGCAGGCAGTGCAGTACAACCGAGTACACTCCCCTTGGGATCCTTATGATTCCGGGCCTCGCTGCCATAGCTACTCTATCCCGGCGATTCCATCAAACACTATACACGGCGCCCTCTATTGCCCTCTCTAACATTGACGAGTTCCCAACAGAGTCTTCCCACAAACCGTACGTGTCTCCACCGTTCTCGTCAAGCTCAGCGGTTCTAGGTTCACCATTACGACACCCAGCCCTAAGCCTTTTCCCACGCTGAATGCTTCACACATCGTCCCGCAGCTGCCCTGGATGTCGATAGACACCTCGGTCTCGAGCCTGTTCTTGAAGTGCAGCAGTTTCGAGACATGTGAAGGAAAATGCTTGATGCGAGGCGTTGGTGCGGTACTTTGATGACGGCATCCACGCTATTTGCGAGTGGCCCACCGTGCTGGCGTGTGGCAGCCGACGAGATGGTTCATGGAGGTTGCAAGCCGGGTAGCACAACGAGCAATAGCTGGACCCACTGAAAGAGTGGACGTCAGGGGATTCTGTGCTGCCGACATATTTCTGAGTACGCTGGTAAAGCTTTGTATTCGCGGCAAGAGGACTTTGCAGTATGGCTGCATTTGTTCGAAAGGGCGGCGACCTGGGATTTCAATGCGCCCTGATTGTGCCTTGGAGTCAAACTCTGTGTTTAGGCTGCACCAATTTCGACATTGTTGAGTCACGTTCTAGTCGTAAGGACATGCGAATATCACTGCATTTCAACCTCTTGTCGTCCTCACATTGGCACCTATCATAGCTCGATCAATCATTTTCCTTTGCCGTCCAAGGAAGCTCTTCGGTTCCTCGAGTCCTTGACCTCCTTTTAATCGCATGAGCGCAACGGCACCACCACCAGCCCCACTACCAAGCGTGGCAAGTCTTTGGTTCTGCTCATACCACGCCGAAGACATCAAACGGATCTCTCTTTTGAGATTGTCAATGAGTTCATCCTGCTCCTCAAGTTGTTGTTCCATTCCACTCTCGCTTCTGGGCTCTTTTGGCTCCTGATCTTCCTTGTCCGGAACCACGGGCCGAGACTGCAGTTCTTGAATCAGCTCACTCTGCTTTTTCGTATGTTCAACAAGAGCAACGTTCTTCGTCCGGGCTTTCTCAAGCATGACGACAAGCTTCTTCTGCAGCTTCATGCCCGAGTCGCGCTCGTGTACCGTGCCGACGTGCATCTGTGCACGCATGGCTGACATGATAGCTCTGAGCTCGACTTCCGAAATGCCGTTCTCGTCCTCGTTGCTTTCAACATTAGCGGTATTCGAGTCGTTGTCCTTGAGAAGTGCCTCAGTAAGCCTGGCCTCTGCAGCCGCAAAATCTGCCTCGGATGACTCGAGCTCTTGGGCATCGGTGTCGTCTTCTTCTGGAACCGTCGCGCCGTCCTCCTCTCCTTCTCCTTCTGTGGTCCTCCGCGATGGTCGCGTGTGTCCGTCATCGTATTCCCTTATCCTCTCTTGCAGATCTTCTACCTCCTGTCTCGCTCGGCGTAGCTGATCCTCGGACTCGCCATACCTGGTCTGCAGCACATGATAGTCAAATTCCAGACGTTTCTTCATCTCATTTACCTCGTGCCTCTCCTGCTCTATTGCGGGCAAAAGCCTTCTATACTCATCCACCTCCCTCGCTAGATTGCCCTCGCCCACAACGCGTGTGTCGTTCTGTCGGAGTTGTGCTTGGAGATCTGTGATTTTCTGTTTGAGGGAACTGTTCTCGCGCTCCATTTCCTGCGTTGTCTCCAGCTTTTGTCTGTACTTTTCTGCCGTGTTGGCTTTGCGAGCGAAGTTGTCCCGTTCGATCTTGATTTCATCATAGTCGTCTTGAAGCTTCTGCGTTTTCTCTGCCCTAATCTTGAGCACCTCGTTGTTCTTGCGTAGACGCTCAATATCCGCCTCATACTCTGCCATGCGTGCTTCTAGAGATGCTATAAGTGCCTCTTTTTGCGCATCTGTAGATTCTTTTGTGCTTTTCGTTCTGCCGGAAAGGACTGCGGATAGGCGGTCGTTGGCTTCGGATAGTTCGTCTTGGGCGCGAGTATAGCTCTCTTGGAGAGTGTTGAAGCGGGTGTTGAGATGGTCGATGTGCCGTTGGAGTTCGCGCTTCTCATGAGCTATCCTTTGGCTGTCTGCTATGACTTTGGCCAGGCGCTCTTCGAAGGCCAGGTCCGAGGTTGGTACGCCAGCCGAAGGCGGTCGTTGCTCAGCTGGTGGCTCCAGACTGGTCTCCGCTTGATATGACTCTTCCTCTGTGTACTCTGCCTGGTCGTCGTCCGCACTCGGTGCATTGTCTTCTCCGTGGTCTTCCTGGGCCGTCTGCGCCTCCTGTAAGGTCTCCATCAGCACCCTTTGCACGCTCTCTGGCAGCTCCTGCATGGGCTCGAGGAATCTGATTCGCTCCGGTCCGTTCACCGCGGCCACGACACAGAGCTTAAGCAGCAAAACAACATCTGGTAGACTATCATGCTGTGCAATTGCCTTGAGGTCAGGGTTGACCTTACGACCTGACACATCCTCGAAGGCGGGCAGGGCATGTCCGCACGTCTCGATAAGGAAGATTGAGAGGGCATCGTAGAGATGCTTGAGATTCGTCCACTTGGGGATCCATGACTGAGGGCTGTCTGGGTCGAAGCGGGACAGGTCTTCTGGTAGACTTCCAGGAAAAGAGATGTGGTCGATCAACTCTGGTACTCGTTAGCGACGTGGGCAGGACAAGGGGGAAGACCACCCACGTAAAAGCTTCCACAGTACTTCTCCTGAGGTCAGCTCATCTACGGTAAAGAATGGCTCTGTGACATGTAAGGAGTTGACCCAATTGATGAGGCCTGCAGCGACATCGTCCTCTGTTGCCATAGCTCAGGTCGAACCGATCATGCATCTTCACTTGAGCGAGCCTGGCTGAACGTTCTGAGGCTGGCAGGCTAAGAGGTGGTTCATTGGGGAATCAACTTGTAGTCGCGAGATCAGATCGATCGGCGGCATGCTGCTGTCACGCGTGGATTCACCGCATAAGTTCCCCGATGACGTAGCGTGGTTTACATGAACCTCTGGGGAGCATGTGTATCAGACAGGAGCAACAACAGCGCGGGACTCTCAGGTTCTCTCTTCTCTCCACGACTATCTAAAGCGAGCAGGACATGCAGTCAACGCTTTGATAGCTATTCCTGCAGACTGTGTCTAGGCCCAGAATATGCTCTGTACCATACTCCGCATTCATTCATGATGATCGTGGTGCAACCAGCCAAGAAGCCGCTGTCGGACACGGCTAGGGCGATGAGTCTTTCATGCTTTCGTCCGCATCTAATGCTTCCTTCCTCAACTGCAGACTCGCCTCCATCTCTGGGTCGTCGCCGGTATCACTCTTCCCCTCGTCCTCCTCACTCTCCCCGTCCGTGCCAGACATGTCGTCTGTGTTGGTCGTCGTACCCTCTGCACCACTGCCGCTCATTCCTTCTTCCACCAGACCCTTTCTTGCTCCTTCTACAGCCAGTCGATCAGCTTCGATGTTGCCTTTGTCCGTGCTGTGCCCCTTGACCCACACAAAGAGTGTCTGCTTGCCGAAGCCGTCTCTCTCCTCAATCTTCTCTCGAATCTCATGCACGATGTCCTTGTTCTCGACTGGCTTCCCACGACTGTTCTGCCATCCATTGCGTTGCCAGTTCTTGTACCAGTTCGTCACACAATCGATCGAGTATCGGCTGTCGGTAAAGATCGTCACGTCTCGATGACTAGGCGCTATGTCCAGTGCCCGCTGGATGGCTGTCAATTCTGCTCTCTGGTTGGTCTGTTTGGTGCCCTTGAGTGCTTCGGAGATATTTCTGTATCGCCATGTCAGTTTCCGTCGTTTCGACTTAGATGGTGCTCCTCGTGCTCGCCAGTCTATCGTGTACAAAGGAATCTCGGGCTTGGCTGGTGTAGCAGGAGGAGAGGTAGAATGAGAATGAGAGTCATACTCGAACGGTGCCGGCCCAAAATACACTCCCACGCCTGCTCTTGCCCCGACTTGTCCGTTGCTCAGGGAGGAGCCATCGGTGTAGATTTTGAGCATGCCTGGCGCGTCTCCTTCTCGCGGGACCAGCTTTGTCTTGTTCTTCTCGCCTTCCGTTCTGTTGCGTATGGTGCCATCGGGGTCGAGCTTGATGTTAGGGTCGAAGCCATCCTCTGCGCCTGGTGGGAGTGGCCCTCTGCCTAGGTCGAATGTGTTGCCAGCTTTGTCTTTGGCCAGGTAGTCGCCGTCTGTGACCATGCCAGGGGCCGAGTTCTTCGTGATCAGCCGGCGTATCTCTTCCTCCGGACTTATGCCAGAAGCGACATCATATGCTGACTTCCTCTTGCCTTGGCTCACAAACGCCTCGGCTTCTGCTCGGGTGCTGAACTTCTTGTGCTTCGGATTCCGAAAGCCGCTGATCTGGGCTTGTGCCGAGGGCCAGTCGGTGTAGACGCCAGGGGTTTTGCCTTGCTGTACTGCGTAGAACTTCTGCTCGCCAGGTGCTTTGCTAGCTTGCGGTATAAGCTTGCCTTCCACAAACGCCTGTGCGTCTTCTTGGGAAAGGAACGACTTGACTGGGAACACCTTAGCTAGCGAACTCTCTGACAAGCACCCTCAACCTACATGAAGCACCCTTCTGGCCCGTCACTTGAGCTAGGCATTGGTCCCACGTGTCGTAGACACCAGGCTCTTTCCCAACCTTGACAGCATAGTATTTCTTTTCCGCCGGTCTTTTCCTCTTCTGCCCAGCAACAGCAGGCACCGGCACGGGAGTGGGGGAAGCTTTAGCAGCTGCAGGTTGTGCCATCTTGAGTGCTTGGCCTATATTGAGGCATCGGCGGAGGGACAAGAGGGGTTTAATGAGGGAATGCACTTTGAGCGAGTGACGGTGGTCGAATGACGGTGGTCGAAACGGTCGCAACCGACGTGATGATGCTCAAGCACGTGGCAAACGAGAAACCAAGCTGGCCCAAGATGTTGTACGTACGGGTGCTCGTGGCTACCAAGATATTGCGGTGTGCTAGTCACGGGAAGTTGCGACGAGAGTGAGATTGGCAGGAACAGCAGAAGTGCAACGCAAACCTGCGCTTTCGGGTAGGTTGGAGGTGCTGCTGCGCCTGCTGCGCCTGCCACGCCCTGGTGCCCACTTAGCTCGTCAGAAACGTGCCTGTGGTGGGTATCTTGGATGAGGGGTACCCGCGAGGGCACTACAGGGGGGCATTTCGAGGTGTGATGCCACAGGCGGAGACATAAACCCGGCTGCGGAGATGCAGAAATCATCAGAAAGTGTTTACACTTCGCCTTACCACCGAGTAGAGTATAGAGCGTGATGTTTCACAGATCGACAGACTAGTCTACGTTATATCCTGCTCTTGGGGAGCCTCTAAAAGTGGACCATAGCAGTCAAAGCATAAATTCGCGATCTGGATTCAGCTCGAAACACCCACTTTCAGGCTGTTCTGCCTGCCTCCAACGCCTGAACACCTGCGCTACGCAAAGGCGGCACCCCAGTAGCCTGGTCAACAGCTTCAAATATTGTAGGTCAGCAGACCTACTTGTCCCCGTTGATCGTGCCATTGGGCCGTGCTTGCCCGTTTCCGTCGAAATGCACGTGAGCACCATTCTGCCGCTGAATACGTTGTAGTTTCTCATTCTCTTCCGGGTCGACGACTTCAGGTTGCCCAAATGCTCGGGAGCATGTCCATCAGCATTTGCCTCAATATCGTCCGGCGTCCGTGGCGTCTGGGCGCCCGACCCTCCCATAGGCGAGTGGATGAACCTGACAGGCCTGCTTGGCTCATCTAATCCATCCTGACTTCTTTGCCCGGGCACAAAGGACGTAGGCGTCGGTGGCTGGCTTCTGTTGTTACGTCGCCTTGAATATGAGCCAGGGTCCTGTAGCCTCTGCATATCAACTGATCCGGGCTCGTCTCTCTCTGTGCTTGTTCCTGTACTCCTCTCCATGCTTATTGCGCTGGTCAATTGTCGCGGTGCGTGGTATCCAAGCTTCCCGAGGGGTATACTGAGCCCGTGGACCACAATACTCGTAGTAGCGAGGAACCAGATCACCACCCTCATCACTTCTTGTAGTCTTGCTGCATCGGCACGTACCTCGCCATCGACCAGGACCTGGTTGAGAAAGTCGATGCTGACGTACAAGTAGAATACAGCTGATACACCAATCGGCCCGAAGAAGCCGACAATTGCTGCTTGTTGCCAGCCGTCAATCTCCTTGAGACCCCGGTGAAATGCCAGAATCATGGGCAGCCGCCTGAACAAGAGGATGAGAACACCTAGGAAGATAAGCCGGTAAATTGGTATTACGTCGTTGTCCCGGTAAGAGGCCCATGGTATTATTGCGCCATACCACATGAACACAACAATGTTGAGGAGTAGGTCAATCGTAGGCTGAAGAGAGTCATCCTCGGTTTCCTGACGGAACCTACTTCAGTCAGTCTTGGTCTCTCGTGAACTCGCCGAGTGCTTGCATACCAATCATCCCATGTAAACGCATTTCCAGCCACGAAACAAGCCAGCACATCATCACTGCCAATCATGCCGCACGTGCCTGTGATGAAGAGTGCTAGCGAAATAGCAAACACCAAGAAGCTCTCCCTGTCCACGAATTTCTTTTCCTCGCAGAAATGCAATAACTCCTTCGCAATCCAGCCTATGATCGCGCCATAAATTATACTGAGTATGATCGTATATCCCCACATCTCGCCAAACCACAGTCCCATCCCGTGCGACACTGGTGGAATTCCGTCTTGCCCATTGTACCGGATAATATAGAGCGCGAGAAAAAGGAATGGATAGCCGAGTCCATCGTTGGCGCCAGATTCAGCGATAATAATCCTCTGTAGCTCTTTTGGGATGTTCTTGTCCGCAAACTTGCCCTTCACAATACCATTGCTCAGCACCGGATCGGTTGGCGTAACACACGCACCGATAGCAAGCGCGTGCAAGAAGGGAAGATGTGGGACCATAGCCCAAACCAGCAAACTGGCGCTAATCCACATTATTGTCATGCCGGGTCCAAGCAACAGCGCCAAACTCCGCCATTCTGTTCGCAGATACCGATGTGGGAGCTGCACGCCCGCAAGTACTAGTTGAACTCCTAGAACAAGACGCGAGAAATAAAGGGTGATGAAGTCAATGTTCTCCTCCGAACCCAAGGCATATTCGTTGGGTCGTATCCAATTCGCACCATGTGAGAAAGCGACTCCCACCAACAGAGATATGAGTGCTTCGGAAAGATAGAAGCGTTCTTTGAGGAGGTAGGAGACGAGCCCGAAAAGGCTGATGAAACCGCCCAGCAAGGCTGTCACTATGTTGAAATTGGTGACCACCAATGTCGGCATTTTGTGGTCGTTCTTGTTTGTATAGTTGCAGTTAATACGGGTGTTTCAAGAGGAGCCTGGTGAACCGTTAAGCTGTTACCAATAGTGTTATTGCGTCGACAGTGGAGATGGTTGTGAAAGCTCGATTCTGAGGTTCATAGAGACGGGTTGCCACATAAAGACGGGTTGCCACATAAGGAATCACTTAGATCATCAGCATTGCGACTGGAGGAATCGACGAGGAGCACATGAATACAAAGTCAAAGACGACGGCGGCAATATAAGCAAAAATCAAGATATGACATGACGCGACGTGATACGCCATGATGAGGCTTGGGATGAGCTTCTCCGTTCGCCAACTTGGAAAATCTCCACCAACTACTGGCTTGGCGTGCTCCGTCTCACCGAACGTCCGCCTTGCCGTGTGCTACTAGCGAATACAGCTACAAATTGGGAGCACTGAGCTCGAGGATGTGGTGAAGGAACTGCTCTTCTCATATTTAAAGTGCTCTATAGCGTGACAGTGTCATGCAACTCCAGCTCAGACAGCTCAAGCGGCGGTTGCAATGAAGGCTCACTCGGGTACACCAAAGTATCAACCTCGCTCCTGCCCGGTGCATCCCTCCACGTCCAAACGCTGATACTCCTTGGACCAACCACAAATTCGCCAAACCCATCTTTGTCTATCTGAACACCACTCCAGCTATACCCCATCAGATCCGTAAAGATTTGACCAGCGCATTCTTTTGGAACCACTACCTTTTTCTTCTTCCATGACCAGCTGATTGACACAAGCACGACCATTGATAGCATTCCATGTATCGGATGCTGCCATTGTCTCTGCCAAGCGATGCAACTCGTGTCTCTGCCCGTGAACAAATTCTTTGTGATGGAGCTGCTGGTCGAGAAGTGGTCTTTTTGCAAGCCATAGGCAAACAGCTGCCTCGCTTTGACTAGCCTCATAAGGCGCCCTCCGCAGGCGGGGAGTCTAGGTTGAGGGCCGGACGTACCAAAGACATCACCCCAGAAGACGCAAGGATGCCCATCTCGCCGCAGGAGGATCAAAGCATAAGCGTGAGGAACAAACCATGGTTCAATGGGAGCTGCCAGCGACTGAGTTTCCTGAGTATCATGGTTGGTAACGAATGTCACCGCTCGCTTGGGCTGCAGCTCAACCAGTGAGCGAGCAAACACCCTTCTCAAATCACGTATCCTGCCGAAGGAGATATCGTGAAAATTGTACATCAGGCCCACATCGAACATGTGTAGCTGTCCACCAAACGTCTTGTCCATATGCTTGCTCAGAGCCAGTGAATTCCTCGACCAGTACTCGCCCACAAAAAAGTAATTACCACCATCAGCATCTGCAGCTTGTTTCACATGATCGATGAACTCCTTCTGGAAACCTGCTGAGTAGTGTTTGATTGCATCCAGTCTCGTGCCTCTCACCCCAGGCAATTCATGGCGCAACCATCGACCCCAGTTTTTGACGTCCTCCCGGACATCGACGTTGCCATAGTCGACATTGACGCACATGAGATAGTCGTAGTTACCATTCTCTGACCTTCCCACATCCTGTGCCCAGTCTTTCTTGCTACCATCAGATCGTACTCCCACAATCTTGTATATACTTTTCTGGCTGGTTCTACTATCCCAATCAACCCCGCTAAAGTGGTCCTTGTTGTATTTCATTTGGCTATACTTGCGCTCGCGAGTGTCGTAATTGAATTTTGTCCATGCCTCAATAGTGAGAGGTCTCTTGTCGAGCTCCTTGGTCCGATCCCTCGAATCAACGCGAATAGCTCTGACTTCTTCCGAGCCGTCTGCAGCAGCTCTGTGATTAAAGACAGCATCAAACACAACGCCAATGCCCAGTCTCTGGGCCTCTCTGCATAATGTTTGAAGCTCCTGTTTTGTGCCCCATTTCGTGGCAACGCTACCTTTGGCGTCGAATTCGCCCAAGTCGTAGAGGTCGTAGATGGCATAGCCATTGTCCATTGGGTCACTGGCCTTGCATGCTGGTGGTATCCAGATCGATGTGATTCCAAGTGCTTTCAGCTCGGGTAAAAGTAGTGTCAGGTTCGTCCAGTGGGTCGTCAGTTGGTCTTTCAGCACGTCATTTCGGGTGTTTTGGATGAGCTGGGGAATATTGACTGGTAAGTACCATTCGAACCCCTGGAAGATGGTCTTGTTTTCGCCAGGCTCAGGATTACTGCTGGTGATATCAACGGCCGGTGGTTGATATGCCATTGCGTGTTGAAGTGTTAGATATGCAAGTAAACGAGTACTGGTATTAGGGCTCTACGACAATATTGTTGATTTAGATACCACGCATCGCGCTATGGTTGTAGTCTCCAGATTCATGGTCGAAACCGTTGAGGAGGAACGTACGGATGACATGACTTGTGTTTCTCACTTACCAGGGTCCATGCCCGTGGAGAATGGTGGAGTAGGTTGTCGGCGACTACCTACCATTATCAATCGTGCGCTGGGTACGTTCTGTGATGTGCCTTGCGAAGAACCATACTGGAGCTCGTCATGTTGAGGCACGGCATACTGTCACTTGCGGACATGGAAGCAAAGTTGTTTTTACAGTCATCGTCGCGGGCAAGATTTGGCTAATCCCTTCTGGATGTAGTGGCTGCGGTGTTCGGCATACGAAGCACGACGAACATAACTCCGGTACCTGAAATTGCTACAATTCTGCTCTAGAAGCAGCGTTGGCAATTACGAATCTAAAGTTCTGTATCTTCCGGCCCTTGCTGGTGCCCTCCGGGGGAGTATTTTCGGGCCAGATGTGGGAGCCCCCAAGCCAAACAGCTGTACACGTGTCTAATGCTCGAACTCGTCTTTGTCAATGGTCCACCGTCGGTGAACATAGATGAAGTACGCCGTAAAGGACTGAATGCTTCACGTAAAGTGTAGAAGCGACCATGCAGATCTGGCACTCTGACAAGGTGTATTCACAGGTATATATGTTTTCAAAGACAATGTTCCCTTCGCAATCGGCCATAGTGTAAGGAGAATTCGGGTTCCCGTTCGATCACCCATAGACAAGCCTTGCGACGACACGTCAGTAGTTGGGTCGGTGACGACCAGCGAATCCGTGCTGCTGATTGTTTTTTGCAAATTTTCTTGCTGGTGGGGGGTGAAACCTTCACGATTCTGCCGAAGTGCGGGCCGGTGTGTAGCCGACGCCGGCGCTAGACCTTATCACAGCTAGCTCACTCACGTCAAGTCGCCGAGGCAGGTGCGCCTTTGGACTCTGCTGACAGGCCTCCATCGTACATAATGAATGGCTGTGAAACTGTGCATTTTTATGCATCGGCGGCCCTCTAGCCCGTAATACCTTGGTTCTCGCGGGTACCTCCTCAGCATCCACGCCCTAGACGTCGAACTGATTGCAACAAAGTTGACCGCGGAATTGAGGTGCGAGGAGGAGCACATGTACAGTACTTAAGTATACGATGTGCCCCTAGCTGTGCTGTAGCGATTGTTTACGATCTACATGTACGGATCTAGCTCAACATGAACGTGAGTTAACGCAAGCCTGATTACGCACACTTTATTCATGCTCCCTGTCAACATTGGCACATTTGGTCAGTGCAATACATAGCAAAAACAGGCATTGGTCAAGCCTATCTCAGGCCGTGTAGGTGGTTACGGTCCGGTTATGATGGCAGCGAGTAACGGAGGTAGTTCCATCACAGCTGTCAACGGGAGTCAGCTGATGATCGGCGTCCGGAGTTCGATACGTGGTACTACTAGACGATGCCAAGGCTTCAAGCCGCCCGGTGGCTTACATGAAGCTACGGACTAGATCCCTGTACGACTCATCGATATACTACCGTGCTGTGTGCATCTGTTGCTGAGGAACTCACCACCTGAGAGACTTGAAACATCTCAAAGAGCACAACAATCATTCCATTTACAGCACTCAAACCACAATGGCAGCCCCAGTAGCAGTCCGAGGACTCTTGCTTGGTAAGAATCCGGCTCACCTTCAGGCATGCGTCGACGCTGCATCGCCAGACTGTGAAAGTAAGAAGCCAGTCCTCCATCCTTACTGTCTCTAAAACATTGGCAGTCGTGCGCAAAGCTTCATCAGTTGAAGATGCCAAGAAAGCCCTTGGTGACCTGCTCAGCGGCAAGGAGATCCAGTTCGTGGTTCAGGGCGGTGGCTTCACTCTGGCGGATTTCCAAGAACTCCATCAGGGCAGCGCGACATCAGTACCTTGGTTCAGGCCCGAGACTACAAAGCCAGGATATGATGGCCCACCACCTACGGGACCGCCGTCGCCAGAAGTCGTGGCGTCGAAATTGCGGAAAGGTCTTGATGAGCATGTGGAAGATATGAAAGCAGGCAAAGGTGCTGGAGAGATATGGTACTTCTGACCGTAATTAGACCCATTTCTTGACGGCAAACTGCCTGCCTAAAAGTACAAGCACAATGACTAATAGCCTACTCCTCCAAGGGCGGGACATAGTCCGGATCTCTCTCTCTTTGCCTCATCCAACTCTGCCTCGTCCTCTCCACCAACCTCTCAGTCTCCGCATCCTGCCCGTCTTTCTCCTTTTTAACCTTCAATCTCAACCTCCCTTGGCTCCCTCTTCCCTGAAAATCAAGCATCCACTCCAACGGCAGTTTCCCCTTCACGGCCCCATCACTCGTATCCTCTGCCTCCGGAGAAACCCAACTATACCCCGCCTTAAGCACGATGTTTGCGAAGATTGTGAAAACGCCCCAGCCCACTCGTCGAACACTGTAAGGCGGATACTGCAGCACCAGGCTACTCTGGCGAAAAGTAGGATGTAGGAAAACCTGTATCTCCTCGACGATATCCGTTCGTGAGGCGCGGACGAAAAACCGCCATTCGTGAATATTCCGGTCGTCTTCGCTCTCGCGCCGTTGCAATCTGTGCTCGTTGCCGATGTACACTGTCACGGTCTCGATGATCGCGCCCTCCTCGTCCTCTGCGCCAAAGGGTGCTTCTTCTTTGCGTGAGGCGTAAGCGACAGGGTACTTGCCCTCGAGATCCGCGACCCGTTCCCGGTCAAGTAGGGCGACGGTTGAAGTCCTGCACATTGGACATCGAGCCTCAATTTCGTTAGAAGGCAGTAGCATTGGCTCGTCGATGTCAAGACCTATCGTCATCTGATTTATTGATACATCGGCCCAGTGCGAGAAGCAGGACTCGCAGAATGTGTGCGTGCAGGTTGTTCTGACAGGACGAAGGAGTAGCAGGTGGCAAATCTGGCAAATGTCGTCTTCGTTTATTGCCTCGTCTGCAGGTGCTCTCTGCCGCCGTGATCCTTTTGAGGAGGATCTGCTAGATGGCATATCCGGAAGGCCATCGTGGTCATTGTCGGAGGCCTCCGTAGGACTCTTCTGTCGCCGTGTTTTCCTACGGTTTGAGCTGGTTTCCGACATCACTGATGAGGTTCTTTTGCTTGACCCTGGCATGGAGCAAAACCTCGATGGTTCTAGGTTTCGATAGCGGACATTTGCTTGGGATACAATGGCATGAACAAACCTTGAGCAATTAATATTCGTGGAGCATGAGACGGTAAGGTGGGGTTTATAGATATTGCCTGGAGGAGGATTACCAAAATAGGAATAGGGCTAGGGTTCGGTGGCGATGCACTGTCAGTGCAGCCTACAGTACCTTCTTGATCCAGTACTGGCATTTTGTGAGGACCAACCTTGAATCCTCCGTACTTCCGCTGTGGCGCGATGCGAAATAAAAAACGTAATTGCCAGACAAGGAGCACTCGACTAAGGGCTACTCTGGAGCACATAACCTCCTAGCCCATAATAAGAATAGAATCAAACTCGGTATATTACTCATTGTTACTGCCCACCTGAATGCTTCATGAGCACAAGAAACTGCTCATCTGATCGCTCTGGAACTCTAAGAAGCGGAACGACAGCATAGCCAGCACGGAGTGCTGAGATGCACGAAAGTCGCTCGGTGAACCTCGTTCGAAAGCATGATTAACCAACTTACGACAACAACGCTGTACTACCGAACCTCCATCTCTCTCAGCTTGCTGGGGGCATTCCCGCCTTTGTTCCTTCTTCCTAACAGTGTTGAGTTGTCCAGGGTGAGTTCGAATGGTTGCTTATTGCGCCTGCCCACACTTTGCTTCGCCGCAGCGGCCACGGCAGGACTGTGCTGACCATATCCACGCTCTTGTTGTTGCCTGCTTTGTGGTACTGCAGCAGCCCGAGCCTGAGCTGCGGAGGAAGGCACTGTACCAAGGTTCGTGGACTTCATCTTGGCTTCCATACTTGAAACATCAGAGGGTGCTTGACCCTTGGGCACCTTTGCCGGGACATCTTCTTCATAGTCTCCGTCTTCATAATCATCGTCGTCTTCGTTCAGCGGATTGAGGCCGCCGGGTACACCTGCGCCTCTGTAACCGTGTTTAAAGTTTTTGCGTCGTTTGGCTTCTTCCTCTTGTCGGTGCACTGCATAACCAACGTCGAAGACCTCTCTTAGGTTCACAGCACCAGGTGATCGGAAGTCCTGGCGCCGACCTGGTGTGCCTGGTGTCATGAGGCCGTAATCCATGTTACCACCCAACTCCTTCTGTCGGACTGCTAACGGGGTAGCTAGTGGCGGGGCATCTGCGGCTGCATATGTCTCTTCGTCCGACTGTTTTATCCACGGGTGGGCGAGGAATTGCTCAATGGTATATCTCTTGTCAGGGTCGACCGTTAATAGATGCGAGACAAGATCTTGAGCAGATTTGGAGATGTCATCCCACCATGGGGACAAGAAGGTATACTGACCTCTAGCCACCTTTTCGGTCAAAACCTGAATGGACTCGTCGTAGAAAGGAGGAAATCCACAGAGCAGGGTGTACAGCACGCAGCCTAACGCCCACATGTCAACGGATTTGCTGTATCGTTCATCCTTGACAATTTCGGGAGCAGTGTAACCAACAGTACCGCATGGTGTCATCGTTTGCGAGTCCCAAACAACCTTTGAGAGTCCAAAATCTGCAATCTTGATCTGGCCAATGCCGCCTGCACCGACGCCGGAAACGAATTCTCCTTCATCAACTTTGTCCTCGTCTTCCGGTCCGCGGGGCTTCGGGTTTTTCGTTGGGATGAACGGTACGGGATAGAACAACAGGTTCTCTGGCTTGATATCACTAACAGCGCGTCAGTAAAAGCGGTCCAGAGGTGGGAAGCACTGATATACTGACCGATGCACAACACCTTTGTCTTCGTGAAGATACAGCAATGCCTTGGCGACTTGAACAATGACATGCCGACTAAGGTCCTCGCTAAAGTAGGTCAATCGAACGATTTGGTGAAAGAGCTCTCCGCCGGGACACAATTCTAGGACGATGTAGTAGTATTGACGTGATTCGGAGAAGTCGACCAGTTTGACGATGTTAGGGTGGTCCAGCTGCCGCATTATTTGCACTTCCTTAAGGATGTTCGCCCTCTATCAGACCAAAAGTCAGTACATTCGTGGACAGGCGCAGATAGAGCATCCTCGATATCGCCAGAGAATTTTTGAACAGAAAGAAAAAAGAAACCGCATGCTGACCTCCACTCCTTTTGGTTGTTTCTTGAACTCCGGATGCAAGTGAGCGTCGCCCTGTGATGTCAAATGTTGGCCGGAGTCATAACAAGAAGAAATGACGATATCGAGGATTGCGCGGGCAGGGCCCCTAACACAAGACATACCTGGTTTGAGTTCATCTCGAACTTCCGCACCACTTTGATCGCTACTTCGGCTGATGTCTGGGTATCTCTCGCTCGGTAGACATTACTGAAAGCGCCGTCACCCATCTTTTCTATGAGGATAAACCGTTCGAGACCAGGGTATCGGGGCATCTTCGAGGCCTTTTCTCGTTCGTCGGCCACGAGGGCGGCCAAATCTGACTGATTAACTTGCATCTTCTGGTTCTTGCCAGCCGCATTGGCCGCATTGCCAGCAGCCTGGGCAGCGATATTGCGGTTGTCACCACCACCAGCCACACTGTATTCACCAGCATTCGCTCCAGGTGCCTGGTATGCCGCCTGTTTCTGATGACCAACCACGGGTTCGCTTATACCATGGTGAGGAGCCCGCTGTTGTTGAGCATGTACGTTCGATATATTGGTGGTGGGTTGATCTTTCGGGGGATCTGCAGCTCTGGCTTGTTTTCCATGTCGAATGAAATTTTTGAATTGCTGTATATGCGTCGACATCTTTGCTGGTATTGTCTTAGTTGACCTCGATGGTATAGAGATCGATTACAATGGAGGGAAGTCGGTGCAGCTGACAAAGCGACAAACGGCAGGGAACGGCTGATGACGTCGTTCTCTCAAGTGTTGGCAGTCCGGCAGGAGGTCTTCCGATATCAGCGCTCTCCTCGGGGAAGGAAGCGAATGGTAGACGGAAAAGACTAGGACGACTAGTAACCAAGAGTGGGTGTACAAGTTCCTTCGCAAGGCGGCAGAGCGAAGTTTAGATGTAGGTTGGTGAACGAGGAAAGAGAAGCTAGTTCCTGCAGAATTACGCAACTTGGCAAGCACCGAGTACAGATAGATGCCTTAGAGGGTTCCAAGGCGTTGACCACGTTGCAGTCTTTTTGCATAAGGAACGATCCGGCAAGTCAAAGTCAAGAATCTGATATGCAGCAGCAGATGCCATATCAACAACGCAACATCCGCACCACCCTGCGACCTCCGCGGTTGCAGAGCAGGCCCAACGCCTACGTCGAGCCTGGCGATGACTGCTACAAGCTGACAGATGTGGTCACCGTCGTCACCGTGCTCACAGAGAAAGACACAAAACACGAGTCTTGGGACCACTCCTGACCCCCTGTGCGCAGAAGTCAGCCAATGAACTTGCCGTGTGTCCGCTACAAGTTTCTGCGCGATGCTGTCATGGCCCACAACGACACGCTCTGGCCAATTACCAATGACATCATGGCAGCCGGCTAGCTTCGCATCCGTACTGCATCTAGTATCAAGGACTACTCCGCGGCACTGTCGCCTCTAATCGGCCAACGAAAACGTCAGTGCTGCTTGATTTGAGCGAACGATTGCCAAGCTGGAGGAAATTATTGTTTCAACCTGAGGCTCGATGGCATAATAGTGCACTGGATGTACCGGGTAGATTGCTGTTACTAACTTATACCATCATCCTTGGTCGCTGCCGGTCGCTGCCGGTCGTTGTCAACGTCCGTCTTCTTGCGCGTGCTTACTGCAGCCATTACAGAACGATCAACGCAAGCTTTCGACGTTTCTCAAACCACCACTACACGTACAACCCTGGGCAGCTTTCACTATGGGAGAAAATTGTCCAACTGTTTCAAACCTGTGGACAAATCGAAACAAGACCCACTCATATGTTCTCTGTCGTGTCTTCCCCAAAGGCCATAATGATGATTGCTGCTGTGTATATTGTTGTACAAGAATAATGATACATATGAATGTCGTTTTGTTGTTGCCATAACAATCGTACAAGAAACTGAAGTGGTATCGATGATCGTATACGAGAACGCTCAGAAGTGGTGTTGTAAACGCTAAAGAGAATATTTGTGGGAAATTCAGTCGTGAAAGAATAAAGTGAAACTGTTGTCCGCCGTCCCGTCACCTCGGTATCGGAGATGGATTGTCGATGGTGTACCGAAGGCTGAACATAATTTTGAAGAGCGCTAAATCTGAAGGACCACGCGCTGATTGCTCGTACCAGTCCTGAAGCGACGAAATGTCCCAGTCTGAACTGTACATGGCAGCAAGGATGTCCTCGGTGTTGGACATGGGGTCATGTAGAAGGCTGTTGAGGCGAACAGTTGCTCGCTCGCCAGCTTGAGATTCGGCGTACGGCACAATTCCATACCGTTTTGACCTTCGCACTGCTTTGTTTGGCTGTTCAGGCTCGGCGTTCCCTCTAATGGACGTTGGGCGGCTTTGCCGGGGACATGCAGTTGGCAAGAGCCTGGGCTCGAAGGTCGGTGTCTCTTCTGTGCTCTGAGATCGGGTAGGCGAATTGCTTGCGGAAGCTATTTCGGGGCAGTAGCTGTCACGAGATTGACCGTCCCAGCCTTCAAAGTATCCGGACTAGAATGTCTCAGCGTGAAGCTCATGCATAAGGGCTACTCAACTTACCCAGGTGTCGCCAGCCGAAGAAGATGTTGATGGATCAAAGAATGATGTCTCTGAATCTGTGCTTTCACTGTATTTGTGACATTGCCAAGGTGGCTGCTGTCTGCCAGTCGTGTTCATTTCGACCACGAAGTGCTTAGGCTGAGCGACACAACGAGTGTTTGCAAGGTGCAATGCGGTACTCGAATGAACGACTTGGTTAGAGCATGAAGAGACGGTGTGGAAGGCAACAGCTTGTAAGTCACATCAGAACCGATCGACCCGAGATGAGCCTCTCAGGCTTCCATGACCGAGGGTAGTATATGTACTAAGTACGGTAAGTGAAGCACAAAGCCTACCAATAGAAAGGCTTAGCCGGGTTGGCTGTCCGCTGGTGCGTTCGTCAACAAGGATTAGACTTTCGGTTCCTGGTTCTTGCGTGCTGCAAGGATTTGTTTTGCCCAAAACGCCCACGAGATCGCGATCGCTGACCGGCGTCAATTGTGGTCAATGATTTCTGAACGTTGGATCCAATCAACGCGCACGGTCATCTTCGCGCATTGTGCAGGCGTCATTTGGCATGTTGTTTTAGAGTCTCACTTCTAAAACACGTTCGCGGAAGACGCGTGTTCCACCGTCAGGAAGCAAGGAATCCCCGCAGGTGTGGTATAAAGTTGCATGAACGTGGTTGTAAACGCAGTCTTATCCGCTTGAGTTCTTGCTTTTGACAGTGATGATGGTTGAACTTGACTTGGCGATATCTTTGGCGAAACGACTAGTGCAAGGTGCTCCTGCATAAGGCGAAATCGTTGCCGGTTTTCTGGTAAGCAACCGGAAAGAATGGATAAGTTACGCGTTCAACGTGACCGCATGAGTGGGGCTTGTTTACTTAGTTGAGCATTCTCATTCGAACCCCCCTATCGAGTGCGCGTTGTACTAGCGTGCCACGCGTGCTAAGAGCATTCTACAAAGATGATGGGCTTTCGACAACGCTGCACCCGATGATTTCGCAGAACGGCTCTCGGTAGTAACATCCGCTGAGCTCAGACCCCCGAGTCACGGCTCGTTGGAACATCCAAGTCCTCCTCGACACGGCTCGATACATGCTATTATTACACTTGCAATCCATAACTGGATCCGTTGGGACGATTAGTACTCATGTATTTGTTGTATGCCAGTGAGGAATCGAAGACTCCCGGACCACGTGCTTAGCATTTTCGGCAGCGTATGCTGCATTGATCGTCCAAATTAAGGAGTGCTATTCTTTGCGTAAAATGTCGCTGCCACATGTACTTGTCCATCAGCCTGTTTTTGAACAAATTTATTTATTGTAGATCGAATGAGCCCTTCATATCGGACCAGTCTCGGTGAGCATGAATACCTTGCCGCATTGACGTGGCGATCATCTGCAGGTAGATCGATTCAAAGTGCTCAATGCTTGTGTCCGCCTTGCGGTGATCATGCATGGACCAATCCATGTCCAGCGTGCAGCGGGAGTTAAAATTGCATGGAAGGGATCTGATATGCATCACGATCATGACCGTCGACGACGTAGCCTGAGCTGCATCTGTGCTTTTGAGCTGGTGGAGGCAGACCTAGCCCCTTTAGATGGCACAGTTGAATGAGTTGGTTTCAAGGATCGTATGATATCATGTGTAGCTGAGGACCGATCACCAACGTGAGTCAATGTTTAACAACGGACTTGCTTTCCCATATCCACGCAGCTGTCTATAGTATGCACCATAAAGGGTGAGGTATGGCTGCGTCTTTGAAGTGTTCGTGTGTTCTCCACAGGAGATGCAGATCAAGGACAACCACGAGTGTACGAACAGGTCCTCGCATAGATGGTGCCAAGTGATCGTACTGGACAATTGTGTATTGTGCTTGACCAGTGAGAGGTAGATGGGCCACAGGCGACCTCACAACGACTGAAGGCTAGTAATGACGCAGGCAGTACAATCGATATTGCCTCGGCGATGCCACTGCACTTACAAGTCTTGAGATGACTAGGTGTGCAGTTTCAAGTCGGGTCTTATGATACATGCCTATCCTTGCATCAATAATTCATCGTATCGGCGCATGCAGACAGGCCAGTCGAGCACCATTTCTGCCGCTGTGCGATTGACCGAGACGGGTTAAGCGCAAGCTACCTGAAGCGCAGTTGTCCCTAGGAGTTGGTGCAGAAGGCACTTTCCCCAAACGAGGAGTTTGTTTATAGAATCACGTGATCTCATCAACACCAGCACTCGCGCCTCATCTGGTAGCCTGACACACTTTCGAGCCCAACATATATGCAACTGAGAAACAAGTAGTTGTTGCCCGTCAAGCTCAAGCAAAGATTAATCGGTACTGAGGAGGCGTGCCACGAGTTTCGAGATCGATTCGCAGAAATCCGCAGCGTTCGCCAGTCTTACAGCATGAGAAGCTGACCATGCGTCCGTGCAGCTGCCAGCGTAATATCCTGAAACGACAAAGCAATCGCCGCTAGATATGCCACAATTCAGCGTCGGAAAGCTGAACGCCTCCCTTGGAAATGGCTTCATAGCCAGAAACGATTCGACAGCCTCTGCAAGCTCCTCTACCTACCCTGGCTATTCGAACTACCCAAACTCCTCACAAGTAGATGGACCAAGTCGCAAAAGCACGGCGACACCTATAAACTCAAGTGTCTACAATAAACAGAGGAGAACGAGTGGACATAAGAGGGGGATCAGCGAGACGGTTGATATCTACCAGAACCCAGTACATATGGGCTCAGGTAGCATCGAGAATAGCCCTGACGGTATCTATCACAACATCCGCCAGTCTTTGAGACCATTGCCGCAAGCGCCCAATCCTTCATCTCCTACTCCAAGCAGGCGCCGTCTTGCACAACATGCTAGGGCCAATACTTCCGATTACTTTCCTCAAGCACAACACGAAAACCCTGTATACGAAGACAAGACACGATTCTCTCCCGATGAGCCAAGAGTGTCGCCAGCACCGGAGTCTCCTAGACCCCATCTTCCTCACCCTCACACAACTTCACATCCTTCCACGTTTGTAGCTCCAGACTTGCAGGAGCTTAAGAAATCTTCGACAAGTCATCTGAAGGCACTCTCTCGATTCGCGCAGACTAACGACAGCCAAGACTTCTCTCTGTCCAGCCCTATCCCTTCTGTTGTGGGGCTCCAGAATCGGCGGCAGCTCAAACGGACAGACTCACCACGTGGAGCGAGGCAGCGGCAGTATGGCTTTGGCGAGAGGAACTGGATGGACAAGCAGCGCCAGTTTCTGCAAGCCTATGAATATCTTTGCCACATTGGCGAGGCAAAAGAATGGATAGAGGACATTATACACCAGCCTATACCCCCAATCGTCGAGCTCGAAGAGGCACTCCGCAACGGAGTTACTCTTGCTGAGATCGTGCAAGCCTTCCATCCCGACAAGCTGATGCGTATCTTCAGAAACCCGAAACTGCAGTTCAAACACTCAGACAACATTGTCATGTTTTTTCGATTCCTGGAGGAAGTGGGACTGCCCGAGCTGTTCAGATTTGAACTGATAGATTTGTACGAGAAGAAGAATATCCCAAAAGTCATCTACTGTATACATGCCTTATCCTGGTTACTTTTCAGAAAAGGCATGGTAGATTTCCGGATCGGCAATCTGGTCGGCCAACTACAGTTCCAGGACCATGAGCTCGAGCAGACTCAACGTGGGCTCGACAAAGCTGGTGTGAGTATGCCTAGCTTCCAGGGCATGGGCGCCAGCTTTGGAGCAGAGCCTGAGCCTGAACCAGAGCCAGTAGAGACCGAGGAGGAACGAATAGATCGAGAGCTACATGAGCATCAAGCAGAGATAGAAGACCTACAGACACAGATTCGAGGAGCCATCGTACGGCTAAGACTTGGGACACAGATGAACGACATGTGGGACCAGGAGCACAAGCTAGTCGCGCTTCAGTCCATGATACGCGCCGGCCAGGTGCGGCTGCAACTTGGCGACCACATGAGTGACATGTGGGATCATGAGCACCAAATGATCGAACTTCAGTCCATGATACGCGGTGATTGGGCCAGACAGGTCACGGCCTACAAACTGGGGATGCAGCGGTTCGCCACTTCGTTGCAGGCAGCGGCGCGAGGCTTCTTACAACGACAACGGGAGGAGGCCAAAGCTCAGTATTGGCAATCTAAGCAAGACGAGGTGTTAAGGATACAAAGCTTATTCAGAGCGAATAAAGCACGTCAGCAAGTGCAAACTTTGAGAATAGCAGCTAGGAAGCACAATGAGGGCATTCGCGAGTTCCAGTCCGCAATCCGAGGTCTGCTCATACGACGCTCGGCAGCTCGAGAAGTGGCCGATACACGCAAGTCGGAAAAGGAAGTCCGATCTCTTCAAGCAGCTGTTCGCGGTCTGCTTGTTCGAAAACAGATCGGGCACCGGCTCCAAGACCTCTTTGCATCTGAGGAGCAGATAGCACGTCTTCAAGCAGCAATGAAGGCGATGGCTGTCAGAGATCATATCGGCGATCAACTCGAAAGGCTGGAAACTATGTCTGACATGTGGTTGCGTCTGCAAAGCACAGCCAGAGGGGGGCGCACCCGAGCACATGCATCAAGTCTGAAGAGAGAGCTGAGACAGCACATTTCAATAATTGGTCATCTTCAAGCCTGCGTCCGAGGGAACTTCTCGCGAGCGCAGGTGAGAGACTTGAAGGTGGAATTGACGAACCAAGAGAGCTGCGTGCTTTCATTTCAACAAAACCTACGTGGCTTCCTTCTACGTAAGCAGCTGGCAGAGCAGCACGCGCAGCTTCGCAGGGTACAACCATCGGTCAGCAAATTACAGGCAGCTGCTCGAGGACTGCTATGTCGACAAGCAGTTGGTCAAACACTTTCTCAAATTCAAGATGAAGAAGACGCTATCACGGAGATACAAGCAGCCATTCGTGCTACATTATGCAGGAGCCGCGTCGGTGATCTGCTAAGTGACCTTGAGGAGCAAGATGACTCAATCATCCAGCTCCAAGCTGCCATTTATGGTGCTCAAATACGTGCTCGCTTTGTCGAAAAGAAGCGCTATTTCAAGGAGAACATGGAGAAAGTCGTCAAGATACAAAGTGTTATCAGAGCTAAGATCCAAGGTCAAGCATACAAAAGCTTGACATCAGGCAAGAACCCCCCCGTTGGCACATTGAAAGGCTTCGTGCATCTGCTGAACGACAGCGATTTCGATTTCGAAGAGGAGATCGAATTCGAGCGATTGCGCAAGACAGTGGTGCAGCACGTACGACAGAACGAACTCGCGGACCAATATATCCAGCAACTTGATATCAAGATCGCGTTGCTCGTCAAGAACAAAATCACTTTGGACGAGGTTATCAAACATCAGCGACATTTCGGAGGACATGTCGGTGCATTGCTGCCAAATTCCGACATATCATCCAAAGACCCTTTTGATTTGAAAGCACTCAACAAAGCTTCTCGACGCAAGCTTGAACACTACCAGGAGCTCTTCTTCTTGCTCCAGACTCAGCCACAATACCTGTCAAGACTTTTTAGAAGGCTTCGAGAAACAACAACATCTGAGAAAGAATGTGAACGCATCAAACATCTTGTGCTTGGATTGTTTGGGTACTCGCAAAAGCGCCGGGAGGAGTACTACCTCATCAAGCTGATTGTGCGCTCAATGAGAGAAGAGATCGACTACACCGATGACCTTGGAGATTACCTACGCGCCAATGCCTTCTGCAATAGAGTCTTTTCGGCTTACACGAGGTCGCCTCGGGACAGGAAATTCCAGCGAGATTTGCTCGGCACGCTCGTCAAAGAGAATTTTATTGACAACCAACATCTTGATCTTGAAAGCGATCCGCAGCAGATATACCTATCTTCGATCAGCAATGAAGAGTTAAGGACAGGCCGGAGGAGTGGCAGAGACCCCAACGTACCACGCGAGCAAGCCATCAGAGATCCTGAAACCAGGAGCACTTTCATCGCTCATATGCAAGATCTGCGGGACATCACCGACCAATTCTTTCTATCACTAGAGGACTGCGTCAACCGCATCCCATTTGGTGTACGCTATGTGATGCAGCAAATGCATGATGCTCTCTGTGCAAGATTTCCAGAAGAGGATCCCGCAGTCGTCCTCCAACTGACTGGACAATGGTTATGGAGGACATACTTGCAGCCGGCGCTGCTCGAGCCAGAGAAATCAGGCGTGGCGGATCGCAGCATGACTCAAGAACAGAAGAAGAATATTGGTGAGGTTGTCAAAGTGCTCAATCAAGCTTCACTGGGACGAGAATTCGGCAAAGACAATGTCTATCTACAGCCGCTCAACAACTACATTAATGATTCCTCGCATCGACTGTGCAGAGTCTGGCAACAGGCTATGGACATTCCGCCAGCCGAGGAACACTATGATATCGATGAGTTCAACGATTTGTATGCCAAGCACAAGCCGACATTATACATCAAGATGACCGACATTTTCTCAGTACATCAGCTGCTTGCTTCAGAGATTGCATCCATTTGTCCAAACCCTGACGACGTGCTCCGAGACGCGTTACGCGAGCTTGGCAGTGTCAAGAGCAATGAGACAGAGCTTATGAACGTAAGCGCAGGAGAGCTCATGTTGACGCTTACACCAAAGTATCTTGACACACAAGATCCAGATGCAGACATCAAAGCACTGTTCACGGAGACAAAAAGATGTATTCTGTACATCATCCGTGTACAGGCAGGCACCAATCTCCTAGAAATCCTTGTGAAGCCAGTCACACCAGAAGACGAGCAGAAATGGGACGATCTGGTGCGTGACGAACTCGGCGCCTCAAGCACAAAACGAGGCGCTTATGCCGAGCTCAGTAACACACTCGATTTCACCACGCTCTCGTATCCAGATCTCAAGCGCATCGCTCTCGAGAACGTCCTTCAGCTCGAATCGATAGGCCGTTTAAGTCGATCAAACCAGTTTCAAGACTTGCTCAACAACATTGCAATTGACATTCGAACAAAACATCGTCGTCGCATTCAACGTCAACGCGAGTTGGAAGGCGTCAGGACCACATTGCAGCGACTCAACGAGCAAGCAGTATACCTCGAACAACAACTGAAAACATATAACGACTACATCGAACAAGCAATGGTCACGCTACAGAATAAGAAAGGAAAGAAAAGGTTTCTCCTCCCTTTCACGAAGCAATGGGATCATGAGCGAGAATTGCAGCGATCCGGCCGTTCTTTCAAGTTTGGCTCTTACAAGTACTCGGCTCGCACACTGGCCGACAAGGGTGTCCTTGTTCACTGGCGCGGCTATACTGAGAACCAGTGGTATCGTGTCGACATCACCATTTCCTCGAACGAGGTCGGCGTGTTCACTATCGATGGTTCGAGTGGCAATATGATGATACCTGGCGCGACCGCACAAGTGCCGTTGGACGATCTGCTTGGTGCTCAATTTGAGAACAAGCAGTTTCTGGAGTTCTTCGAAGGCAAGTGTTTGAGGGTTAATGTCAATCTGTTCTTGCACTTGATCATGAAGAAATTCTATAATGAGTGAGGGGCACTAGTGGAGGATTTGATAACGACGGAGTCCTTTTGTGTATAGCGATCGTATTGAATATGTTAGATTTCGAGGTAGGGTTGGTGTTGAAGGTGACTTTGCCATACCGAGCAAGGTCTGGATAATGCGTCACGATGACAACGACTATACACGATTCTCAGTCAACATATGCCACAACCTGCGCCGTATGTAGGTGTACAATAAATACGTCATTAACCGATACATGTCCGGGATTGACCCTTGGCTTTTGCCACGTTGGTTTAGTCACAGCAGCCGGACACACTTCTGCCCGGCCTTTGCGTGGCCTGATCACTGATGTCGCATGTATCATGTATTGTATCGAGTGAATTGCCTAGCGTCACCATCTCTACTCATGGTTTTCGTTGCGACTTGCTTGATCGCTCCGATGGACTTGACTGATTACACGCTCCTAAACACAATGAGACCTACTTCTTGGTCATCTGCCAGGAGCTCTCTGAGGTATCTCTTGAGACCATTCCCAAACGATAACACGTAGTGTATAACACGAACCAAACACATATCCATAAGCCCCGTGCGGAGAGCGCAAGATGCACAAACATGGTAGCCTCCAGACCATTCATACAAACTTTCGCCCAATCCGGGGTTGTGGTGTCGGCGCCCTCTCATAGTACAAGTATTTGCACACTGTCGAAGTGCTAGCGGCGGGTTAGAAAAGATGTAACACCTCAAACCCAGACTGGCCGAATCTTGGTTGGCATGCCGTGAACAAACTTTGTCCCAGATTGCCTTTGCGGCTCATGACATACGCCTTCAGCACTTCTTAGTGTTTGGGTCAGAAACTCATTCGCGAAGCAAACTCTGAGAATGTTTGTTGATCGTTATCGTCGTCGCTGTCGACTTCATCTTCGCTTCGCTAGTTGCGTGTCAAAATCGTATTCACGCCAACACGCACGGTGTACTTTTACCGAACCCTGTCTGAGTAAGAGATACAATGACGAGTAAGGGTTGACATCCGCCTGCGCCGGCATCTTCTTCATCGCCGATGAGTACCTGGATAAACGCCGATGCTCGACCTTGTGGCAGACACCCTGAAATCATATTCCCCAACAACACTTGTAAATCGTTCCCAGGTTATGGTACGGCGGATTCGCGGCTCACGCCATCGACCTACGATGGGCAACCATTACCCTGGGTAAAATCGTACTCCCAACAATAAGTCTTTCCCAGGACATGGTACGGTGGATTCTCGGCCCACGGCATCAACCTACGATTTGAATTTTCTTTTGATAAGAGCTGGTGGAAGTTAGTTTAGCACTTATCGTGCAATGCGGATGGTGGGAAAGAACTCGTTATGACAAGCCCTCTCTGGCTCAAAATGCGCACCGAATTTCCGTACGTGAGGTGACGTCGTGTCATGGCCCTGACGTTAAACGCCCTGAATCGCCGAGGACCCAACATTTCGATATTAGCGTACTAAGTACCAAGGACCTGTTTTAGAGCACAATCCTCTGCCAATGTAACGCCGCTTGTGGCGCTCACGCCAAGCCACCTACCTAGGTAGACCCTAAACATAGAAAGTCAAGTTTTGAACCACTCAACGGGTGTCTTATCACTCGGTTCGAGAACATACTTTGAACGCGGCTGCAGATCCCGTATCTAGCTAGACCCCTGTATCAAGAGCTTAATCACACCCCTCGATCAAGAAAGTCTTTGCAAAAGCTTCAAGCTCAAAGCTGCCATGGCGGCAATTGTGTGCTACTGGTAGAAGCGTTCTTACTGGTGCTTGCCAAGCGCATTTTCTTACCATCACAGCACGTGCTCCATAACTCTCTCATCATGCTACTTTGGGATAGGCAACGTGGTCTGGATCATTTTTGCGCTGACTTCACACGCGCGGATACCGAGCTTTCCGTCAGTACTGACCGATGAATGAAGGCGGAACACGATTCTGATTTCTGTGCTACCTACGAGAAGGGATGCATAAATCTTGTTTATGAAAAAGTTGGTGACCATAAGTTCGCGGATGCCAACGTGAACCTCGCTTAACGACCAGGTAAAAGTCTATACCATTCGTTTTTTACAGCCGATATTCGCCTGTGCATGTTGACATGTGAACAGCACAGCAGTCGTCAACGATACTGACCGAGTGACCCCTACTACTGTCGCTTTGTCCTAGCCTTTACATCCAGCTTGCCACTCATTAACAGAAGCTTATGTCTAAGTCTATCATACGAAAGTACTCGAATTGCTTCTGCTGAAGACTGCACTCCAACCCCAGGAAGAACCGAATTTCAGCTTTGTCGGTGATCTGCACTTCTCAAACACAACCTTGTTGTAATAACCGCCACATCCCTGCATGCAGTGTCTAAGTTTCTTCAACCTGCTCCAGGTGGGTCTTCAGGTGTATTTTTGCATCATACATCACACATACGTGGTACACGGCGCTGTTACGCAGATGTTATTAGTCTTGACACTGGCGCTTTTTTTGTTGATCCAACGCTGGTGCATAAGTGTCTCCACATCTGGCATCAGAGTATGTCTAGCACGAGAGACAGCAGCCTTCCTTCCAGATCCGAGAACCTTCTTCCGGCTATCACTACTATCTTTACGCTTTGTCCTGCGTACAATCCTGGGATTTCAGTGACGCAGGACCCCAGCAGCCAATGGCCCGCGAAGCCCAGGTCCCAGACTGTCTCAGAGAAGCTCAACGGCGTCTCCGCAGATAATGCCTGATGGAGTGATTCTTCGAAGTACTCGAAGATGGAAAGTACAAGCAACTATCCCCGAAGGCGAGACTGCCATGGCATTTGGTACGCTACGAGATTCCAACGGCTTCGGCTTTGGAAAGATGTTGTTTTCTTGGTCTCTCTTCCCGCTATCCTCTGAGTTCTATTTCCTCTAGACTCGCATTGACATTGTTTCTGCTGGCCTGTACCTTGTCGCGGTGCGTTCGTTCCTTCGATATTGCTGGTGGTTGTCAGTCTTTCCTTTTTCACCAGGACACCAGCATGTATCGGCACTTGCTCACGTTGCTTGTCGTTTGTCTTGCAACTCTGTCCAGCTCATACAACTACGACCCGGCGTGGACACAATACAACCTTAACACTAATCAGCAAGCCAGCAATCCTTTGGATTATTCTGGCGCATGGGAGGATCACGACTTCACTCCTTCGCCAAAGAATTGGCGGTTCCCTTTCTATACCCTCTTTCTAGACAGATGGGTTAATGGTGATCCGACCAACGACAATATCAATGGCACCCATTTTGAACATGATCTCACTTCCAACCAGATGCGCAATGGAGGCGATGTCCAGGGCCTTATCAACTCCCTTGACTACCTCCAAGGCATGGGAATCAAGGTATGTCGTTTCTAATCAAATCACCCTTAGTACAGGTACTAATGCATGCAGGGTTTGTATGTGGCTGGCTCACCTTTCCTCAATCAGCCATGGACATACGACTCTTACTCTCCTCTCGACCTGACGATACTGGACTGGCACTTCGGCAATATTACCAAATGGCGCGAAGCAGTAGACGCAATCCACGAGAGGGGCATGTACGTAATCCTTGACAACACATTCGCAACCCTTGGTGATCTACTCGGCTTTGAAGGATACCTCAATGAGACTACGCCTTTCACGCTAGATGAACACAAAGTCCTGTGGAAAAGCGAGAGAAAATACTATGACTTCGAGGTCACGGACGAGTACAACACTACCTGTGATTATCCAAGGTTCTGGCTTGAAACAGGTTATCCCGTTGGCTCCGATGTCACAGACCAGATGAAAGGTTGCTATGGAGGGGAGTTCGATCAGTATGGTGACACTGAGGCCTTTGGTGTGTACCCGGATTGGCGACGTCAGCTCACCAAGTTCGCGTCTGTACAAGATCGTTTGCGAGAGTGGCATGAACCTGTTCGACACAAGATTGAGACTTTTTACTGCATGTTGATCTCACAACTCGATATCGACGGCATGCGATACGACAAGGCTATGCAATCTACGGTAGACGCGATGGGATACATGAATGCGGCGATGCGGACTTGTGCTAGAAAGCACGGAAAAGACAACTTCTTCTTGCCTGGCGAAATTACCGGAGGCAACGTTGCTGGTTCAATCTTTCTTGGTAGAGGTCGACAGCCTGACATGCTACCGGAGAACTTGACTGTGGCCGTGTCCTTGACGAACGAATCTGACAGCAAATATTTTATCCGAGAGGCAGGTGTTGAGGGTATTGATTCGGGTGCCTTTCATTATACGACTTACCGTACCCTTACTCGATTCCTAGGCATGGACGGTAATCTCGAAGCGGGCTATGACAGCCCAAAGAATTGGGTTGATCAGTGGAATGATTTCATTATGACCAATGACCTTATTAACGCCAATACTGGCCAGTTTGATCCAAGGCACATGTATGGTGTCACCAACCAGGACGTCTTCAGATGGGGTGCTATCAGGCAAGGTGTTGAACGACAGCTACTCGGCCATTTCGTCACAACTATGCTGTTGCCTGGCATTCCTCTTTTGCTATGGGGCGAGGAACAGGCATTTTATGTCCTCGACAACACCGCTACCAATTACATCTTTGGTAGACAACCCATGAACTCCGCGATGGCCTGGATGCAGCACGGCTGCTACATGTACGCAGACCCTTCGGCGCAGTACTACAACTGGCCAATTGAAGCCGCTCGTGAAGGCTGTAACGACGAAAAGCAAATGTACGACCACCGAGATCCGACCCATCCAGTCCGTAACATCCTCCGACACATGTATCACCTTCGTGAAAACTTCCCAGTTTTGAATGATGGTATGTTCTTGCAGCAGCTTTCGAACCAAACAAACGAAACATTCCTTCCTGGTTCCTCCGGAGTTGGCACAGAATTTGGCCTCTGGTCGGTATTGCGGTCACAGTTTCCTGGTATCCAGGATCTTTCTGCGGAGGGAGGGCAGGGTGATGTCAACATTTGGCTGCTGTATTCGAATCGCAACGACACAACCGAATATTCTTTCGACTGCGCCAACAATGATACTCATCTAAATACTACAGCATTAATAGCACCATTTGGCGCGGATACAACCGTCAAGAACTTGTTCTATCCATTTGATGAAATTACTCTGGACGCTTCCGTGAAGCAGCTAGGCATCAACGGGTCAAGCGACTTCAACGGATGTGTGGCCAGTCTTAAAATGCCACCATTTGGCTTCAAGGCATTTGTCCCGGTGGATAAATGGGTCGGGCTAAAACCGATGTTGACCAAATTCAGCCCTGGTCACGATGCACGAGTTGCTTCAAAGGTTGGTGCCGATGAGTCAGAAGACGTCGATGTTGAGCTGCAATTCTCTCAGGAGATGGACTGTGACAGCGTAACTAACAGTATCACTTTTGCTTCGACAACGCTTTCCGGCAACACTCCGTCCGTCCTGGACAGCAGCGTTTCGTGCACCACACTCACGATCAACGATACCACAGATTATGTTGGCTACATTCCCTCAACTTGGTCTTGGAAGGCGAAATTGACAGGTGTTGAGAATGGTGTTCACTCTATGACGGTGTCCTCCCCAACTACGGCAGACGGGAGCAGTGCCACCAATGCAACTGAGCGTCTAGTCTTCAGGATCGGCCAGTCAGAAAATCCTGTAGTGTTCCCGAGAGCAGCAAACTACTCGTCCAGCCTCCTGACTAAGAATGACAACACGTTGATGGTGCATCATAAAGCCGCTGGAGCTAGCCTATGGCGATACTCTACCAACTGGGGAACAACCTTTTCTGATTGGCTTTCCTACACAGGTGGAAATAATACAATCGAGCAACAGCCGTGGTCGGGCACCAAGTTGCAACAGTGGGAAGGTGATCACGTCCGCGTGGAATACTTCAGTCCTCTCGTTGGCCAAAGTGATATTGTGCAGCAGGGCGATATCGACACAAGCATGCAACAAAGGCGATTCCCTCACCTTTTCTGGAATGGTCCTTATAACCAGTACGGGTATGATGCAGGACTCGACAACCACATGAAACAATCTGCCAACAGTACTTGGGAGCATCACTTCATGGCGGAGTGGATAGACTCTGGTGTTCAAGCTCAGATCAACGTGTGGGGTATCAATCCAGATGGCAAGCCTGATCAGACTTTTGTCTTCGGTGACGTTGATCAAGATTCAGTCCTTGACCGTTTGCCTCCGTCTTCGCTATCCAACCTTGCTATCAATATCACGAACTCTCCACCGAAGCCATATCTTGGCTGGAGGATTCTGCTGAACGATTCTACCTTAAAGTTCAGTCTTTTACCATATGGCAATATGTGGCCTCAGCTCGTACTTTTTGTGTTGCTCGCACTGGTACCTATACTTACTGCTGGCGTCGGTGTTTGGCTGTACATGCAGTCGTTCTACGACATCAAGTACAATGAAGTTGGTATTGCGGAGAAGGCATCGTTTGTGCCGGCTGCCGTCAAGAATTTGCTAGGCAAGGGCTACCACTCGCTCAAGGACGACCCAGAATCGCAACACGCAAGCTCAGAGAAGCCTACCTTATTGACAGCCTTGAGGCGGAAGAACAACGCTTTCTTGCAAACTACTGGCAATCTGATGGCTTCCGAAAAACGCAGAACTGTGCTTATCGCGACAATGGAATACGACATCGAAGATTGGGCTATCAAGATCAAGATTGGTGGTCTTGGTGTCATGGCTCAACTAATGGGCAAGAACCTCGCTCACCAAGACCTGATCTGGGTAGTCCCTTGCGTTGGTGGTATTGAATACCCGACCGACCAACCAGCTGAACCGATGACCGTCAAAATCATGGGTGAATCATACGAGGTCAAGGTACAATACCACGTTCTACGCAATATCACATATGTGCTACTGGACGCTCCTGTGTTTCGACAGCAAACAAAATCAGATCCGTACCCGGCTCGAATGGATGACATGGTTTCCGCAATCTACTACTCTGCGTGGAACCAGTGTATCGCTCACACTGTCAACCGCTTCCCGATTGATTTGTATCATATCAACGACTACCACGGAACTATTGCACCGCTCTATCTGCTGCCACGGACCATACCAGTTTGCCTCTCACTCCACAATGCCGAATTCCAAGGTCTTTGGCCCATGCGTACTGTGAAAGAGCAAACCGAGGTCTGCTCTGTTTTCAACATCCCGGTCCCTATCGCCCAAAAATATGTGCAGTTTGGTGAAGTCTTCAACCTGCTTCACGCTGGTGCGTCCTTACTTCGAGAGCATCAACAAGGCTTCGGCGCCGTAGGTGTATCCAACAAATACGGCAAGCGAAGCTACGCTCGATACCCGATATTCTGGGGTCTGCATAAGGTAGGAGCACTCCCGAATCCGGATCCATCAGATACCGCGGCTTGGGACAAGAAGCTGCCGAAGGAGTCCGACATCCAAGTGGATGTAGAATTTGAGAAAGCTCGAGGAGACCTCCGAAAGCAAGCGCAAGAATGGGCGGGGCTCGAAGTCAACGAGAAAGCCGAATTGTTCGTCTTCGTGGGACGATGGTCTATGCAAAAGGGTATTGATCTGATTGCTGACGTATTTCCATCCGTACTGGAAGCCAACCCCAATGTCCAGCTGATCACTATTGGACCAGTCATTGATCTTTATGGCAAATTCGCAGCTGCCAAGCTCGACAAGATGATGAAGGTCTATCCTGGACGTGTCTGCTCGAAGCCAGTTTTCACCGCGTTACCACCTTTTATCTTCTCAGGTGCCGAGTTTGCACTTATTCCATCACGGGACGAGCCATTCGGGCTTGTTGCAGTGGAGTTTGGCAGGAAGGGTGCTCTCGGTGTTGGTGCTCGAGTTGGTGGCCTTGGCCAGATGCCCGGATGGTGGTACACAGTTGAGTCTACAACCACGACTCATCTGACAGGACAATTCAAAAGCGCCATCCAACAGGCTATTGCCTCAAAGACCGAAGTGAGAGCTCTGATGAGAGCACGGTCAGCCAAGCAGAGATTCCCCGTTGCTCAATGGGTCGAAGATCTGGAGATATTGCAGTCTACCTCGATCAAGATTCACGACAAGATGGAGGCATCGCATCGCCATAACCAAGCTACGGAGCAGTTCGACTTCGGCCTGCACCTGCCCTCAGGTGCAGCTTCGGGCACGCAAACCCCATATAGTTCTGGTGCATTGACGCCCAGGATCGCGAAAAACAACAGTGCGATAAGTCTGCATAAGCTTAATGAGAAGTTAAGTGCGGCAATGATACGCGAGGATCCGATCAAGCCCAAGAAGAAACCTGCCATTGGCAAGTCCCGGCTCTCGCGGCAAATCTCTTTGGGGTCAAGAAGAGGGCCGGGTCACGTCCGGCCCAGCGAAGGAGAAGAGATAGCACAGGCCACTCAGGCTGCGCCAACCTCACCGCCTGTCGTCGGTCCCATAGTTGGGCAGGAAAGCGCATCTCAGCTGCCATCGATAGGCACAGCAATGACAACATTAGCCGAGCATGAGCATGAGTTGCGGGGTGACGGAACAGACCAAATCTTCGCCGATCTTGACGACCACGAACGGCCGACTCCGGGGGAAGCGCTGACGATGCCTAAGATGTCGCGTCGTGGTACCGACTCGCCGCCGAATCTGCTTTCGCCTAGCGAACCGGCAACACCACCTCGCGACATGATATCTCCTCGACTGCCATCCTACAATCCGGGAGTCGAAACGTCGCCATCGCAGGCTTCGACTTCTGGCATGACTGATGATGGCACACTCATCGCCTCTCCGCCAGCGGTTTGGGCTAGGAGACAGATACCAGTGCGCTCTTCTGCGTCCATGCTCAGTGTGGATACAGTCGTCGGAAAAAAGACGAACTACAACCTTCAGAAGGTCGATCCATTTTTCACAGATAGCTCAGGCGACTTCTATCGGGAGTTTGAGCACCGACTCGATGGCTTGAGTGGCGCCAATTCCGACAAGACATGCATCGAGGAATACCTCGTCAAATCCGAGAAGAAGTGGTTCGATCAGTTCCGTGACGCAAAGCTTGGTCGATTCACAGCTAGCAACACGCCACGACATAGTTTCGACGTTGCCAGTCGCGACCAAAGCCGTACAGGATCCATTGTCTACCACAGCGGCAACAGCCAGCATGAAACCGAACACGAGGCTCCGGACGAATTTTTGCTTGGCGAAGACTATGTCCCTCCGACTGGTCTTCGCAAATTCATGCAGCTCCGCATGGGTGACTGGCCAGTCTATTCCCTCTTCCTCGCGTTCGGCCAAATCATCGCCGCAAACAGCTACCAAATCACCCTTCTGACTGGTGAAGTCGGACAGACAGCCAGCAAACTCTACGTCGTCGCATCAATCTACCTCGTCACGTCCGTGTGCTGGTGGATACTCTTCCGTCGCCTACCCAGCCGCTGGGCCCTCAGTATACCCTTCGCCTTCTACGGCCTCGCGTTCTTCTTCATAGCCATGGCATACTTCGGCTACGGAAACACGAGAGGTTGGCTTCAGAACATTGGTACGGCCTGGTACGCCTGCGCCTCGAGTTCAGGCAGTATCTTCTTCGCGCTCAACTTCGGCGACGAAGGTGGTTCTCAGACGAAGACCTGGGTGTTCAGAGCTTGTATCATCCAGGGAACACAGCAGATCTACGTCTGTGCGCTTTGGGCTTGGGGTGCGTACCTCTCCAGGCGCAACATGGAAGGACTCCTTGCTAGCGCGCCGGTGAGCAGCAGCTGGCAGGTCGTGGCCGTATGCATACCCATTGCGTGTCTGATGTGGGCGGTGGGCCTCATCAATTGGTTTGGTCTGCCCACCTATTACCGACAAAACCCAGGCAACATACCCAGCTTCTACACGAGCATCGGACGGCGCAAGATCATCCTCTGGTTCTTCGTCGCGGTCATCATCCAGAACTTCTTCCTTTCGCCCGTATATGCACGATCGTGGTCCTTCCTGTTCTCCAGTGGAGCTGCACCACTCTGGGCCATCGTCCTCCTCATCCTTGTATTCTTCATTGGCGTCTGGGCTGGGTTGCTGGGTATATTCGCCCGTCTATCCAAATCGCACTCCTGGATTCTACCACTGTTCGCGATTGGTCTGGGAGCACCAAGATGGGCACAAATTTGGTGGGGAATCTCGAACATTGGACTTTATCTACCTTGGGCACCAGGTGGTGTTGCAGGCTCGGCGGTCCTCTCACGTGCGCTCTGGTTGTGGCTCGGCACACTTGATCAAATACAGGGTGTCGGTCTAGGCATGATCCTGCTGGTGACGTTGACGAGAATCCATGTTGCGTTTACACTTATCACGGCGCAGGTTCTGGGTTCTGTTGCGACCATGGTTGCCAGGGCTTGTGCGCCTAATAAGATTGGACCAGGACCCATCAGTCCTGACATCACAAAGGGAATTGGCGAGATCTGGCAGGCTTGGTTTTGGATTGGGTTGGTGTGCAACGTTGGTATTTGTGTTGGATTTTTCATGTTCTTTAGAAAAGAGCAGTTGTCGAAGCCTTGAGACTTCTCAATGGTCTGAAATTTAGCGGGCGCACTTCCGAGGAACGGGGCTCAGGATTGGGAAACGTGGTTTTGTCTGAGTAGAGAACGATACATTGCATAGAGTGTATATAAAGATGTGAAGTTATTTCTATATAGTTAGATACACAGAGAACCAGATATATATCTGTTAACGCTTGTTACATGATCGCGTGGACATTCAGCGCGCGCCAAAAGCTGTGCACGCCAACGTAGTTGTAGGCCACATCACTTTTGATCCCCAAACACATCTACCTTCCTCAGACGTAAGGATACTCGCGCATCTCTGTGGGTCGTCACTCCCAGACTCCCACAGACCCTGACTTAGATATTCGTTCTTCCCTATTTTAAGATTGCCAGTGCTTTCCATGGAAAAGACCGCCAAGACCAACCTTCAGGCCAGCAGGCATTAGTCTCTCCTCCCGCTAGGCTTGTCACCCGTGCCATAGATCATCCTCCTCCAAGTACTATACCCGCAGATCATCTCAGTCAAACACCGCGAGATCTAAGCCTAACCACGCTCACTCGCATCAAACACAGACCTTGCCGTGAAACGCCGCCCTCC